>VVAS01118156.1:0-15648 GCA_015103295.1 Ptychochromis oligacanthus
GTGCGGGTGTTTTTTTTTGTTTGTGGGGGGGGGGGGGGGGGGGGGGGGGTTGGTGACTGTTTGGACTCATCCATAGAGAAATTACATTACAATGCACCAACTACACACACCCCCCTCAGGCGGCAGACTTCAAAGAAGTATAAAGGGTCCATTACTGTTGCCGCATTGGTCGTGTCACTCACTGTGACGTCACTATTTATACCGGCGCTGAGGGTGCAGGTCCCCGCTGGCGTATTCTTCTACACTGTAGGTGTCACCAATCAGACAAACTCCACATCAGCGCTAGTATAGGAGAATAAGTTGAAACCAGACGCAAAGGAAATGACTGCTTTCCCCAGAAAGTCTCATCTTTTCAAGCTGCTGGAGCATTTCCCTCTGTATAATCTGGGAATCACTTTGGCACTAAAGTGTTGTTTCAATTCAATTTTATTTATATAGCGCCAAATCACAACAGTCGCCTCATGGCGTTGCGTTGGTTTTTACTGCCATTTCCACATGTGAGGTTAGAAAAACTGAGCGGTGCACGACTGGCTGAAATGACACCAAAGCAAGGCTTTGCACCGATTGCCTGCTAGACTTTTCTGAGTTAGTGAAACCTTTGAGTATCAGATGTAAAAGAGGAAGAACGGAAAAAAAAAAAAATTTGCCTCCGTGAGCAGCGACGTGTTGAGTGTCCCCTCTAAGAATGACATTTTTGTTTTAACAAGATTTACAGAATTCAATTGTGCCCAAGATAACAGGATATTGCTGTCATGGAAACTGAATATTTGAAACTTTTTGTCTTCATATTTACAGAATAGAAAGGTTCTGACGCGGCCATCTTGGCCGTTTATGATTTCTTGTTTCTCGACTGGGTTCCGATAGGCTGACAGGTTTGGGTGTCTATAGATCGACATTCAAAGAGCCAAATCAACAAAGAGCTGCAGCCCAGCTGCTAACTCACATGTGCAACTGAGACCACACATCACCATACTGGCTTCCTTACACTGGCTGCCAGTCAGTTTTAGAACTGATTGTAAGATCTTACTGTTTGTTTTTAAAGCATTTCCTTGGTTGGCGTGTCCTTACCCCTCTGATCTTTTTCATACTAGATCACTGAGGTCTGCAGAGCAAATGCTCCTGGCTGTGCCGAGGTCCAGATGAAAACACAGGGAAGGCTGGGCCTTCGCAGTAACTGCTCCTAAACTGTGGAACAAACTGTCTCTTCACATCAGCATTTCTCCAACATTAGACACTTTTAAAACCTGTCTGAAAACCCATTTTGAGTTATGAATTATTTTATTTATGTTGTTTTACCCATAGTTTCTCAGTTTGTTTTCTTTTTTTAAAAAATGCTATTTTATTTTATTCTTTTAGCTGTACAGCACTTTGGTCAACAGCTGTTGTTTTTAAATGTGCTTATAAATAAACTTGAAATGAAAAAAATAGATACCACTCAAACCAGTGTAGTAGGGCAAGGAATAGGAACTGTAGCCTAGCAGTTTTAATTCTGGTATTATTTGCGTGTGCGATCCTGTTCCTAGAGATTCAGGGGAGGTGAAGGTTGCAAGTTACAACTGCTCCCTCACAGGTCAATCCCTTAATCCACGCATAAGCATCGGTACTGACCCTGGTACCAGCTTCATCCTACTCCGGCCTTGTCCACATTCCTTTCCCTTACTCTCTGCCGTTGTCCTAAAGTTGACCCCAGCCTCCATCTCCTCGTCTGCTCCAAAAACCCCAGTCCCACCCCTAGCTGCTCTCCATCCCCGGTCACGGCCAAGCAGATTGGGGTCACCTCCAGGCAGGGGTCAAACGGATCAGAACCAGAGCCAAGTGGATCAGCTGTCTCCCGCTGCGCCCGGGTGGAATGTGTTCAGTAAGCCCCGACTATCCTGTCTGGGTTTCAGCAGATGGATGCTCATGTCACAGGCACAGCGGCTGTTGGTGAAATGGCATTATTTATCCCCCCAGCAGGCTCCTGCTCTCTCCTGAGGGTAGATCAGCTCACATGTGCACTGGCTTACACTTTGTAGCAGGAACACACTCAAAATAAACAGGCCTCTCTGCAGAGAGGAAACGCTCTGTACACCATGCAGTGCTTTTACGCTGCTGTTATGAACTCCTTCACAGCTGTTCTGTGCGGCACCATGTTCAAATGGCTCCACTGACCGGAAAGTCTTTTATAAAGGCTCCTTATGGTCAACGTCTTAGTTAGAATAACTGAATAACTACATGAAAGACGGACGTAGCCAAAGGCACGTCACCCACTGATTTGTGGTCTACAGTTCTGAATATCGACCTCTTGGATTTTTTGAATCTGAATGTGATGAGTGAGGAGTGGAACTGACTGAGGATGGGAAGGTACAACACAAGCCCACACTAGAGCGACATGTCAATCACTAAGTAGCCACAATGTAAATGTGACTTTAGCATCAGTTTTACTCTCAGTTGGACAATAATTGACAACATGCCCATCATGCTGTATTGAAGAAGACTTGAAACTAGTGATTGAGACGATAAACTCATTAAGAAAATGTTCACTAATAATTAGGATATTAAAAATGGTCAGGTAGGGTAATTTTCTTATTTCTTTATAGTTACACTTTTTGGAGCCTTGGGACTCGTTCCCTGATGGTTACTGAAAAAATGCACTTCTGTGCTGGCTTTGCTTTTCAGACCCAGAGACTCTGACAAAGATGTTATATACCCATAGACTGTACATAAAAGATGGGCATTTAAAAGCTTGATTTTTGGAATTGACATTTTAGCTTTGTGAAACCGAATGTCAAAGCGAAATGGAGGGACACTAAACTCATACACGAGTGACCTGCCAGTCACAAGGTAGGCCCAGCCTAAACCATACCTTACTTTATTGTCCCGTTGGACACTAATTACAAAATGAACATCATGTTGTATTCAACAATACTTGAAACTAGCAAGTTAGCCCATGAACCCATCAGGAAAGTGTTTACAGAGGTCAAGCCAGAAAGCTATTTTCTCATAGACTTCTATAGGACTGGAAGTCTTTTTGCAACCACAGCTATCGCCATCTGGAGGCCTTCAAGTAAGTGCAGGCTTTTAGGCACTTCCACATAGGTTTCATTTTTCCGCTATGAAGCTATGTCCATGTTTTATACTGTCTATGTTTCGGACCCATAGGCTACGTCCATTTTTACACAGTCTATGCTCCTGCAACTAAGCAACCATGTTAGCACGATACCCGGCAGTTATTTTGGGCTATTAGAATGGTCAGTTTTCACTTGGACGTAAAAAACAAAAAAAAAAAGCATGTTTAGAACCACCAGTAAATTTGTGATAAAAAAATAAATAAAATCATTTTTAATACAAAAGATTTAAATTCATAACTATGCGACATGAATTTTGGTCACAGTCACACAAGACAACATCTTCAATGTGCATCCTCAAAATGGCAGTGGGTTGCACTTTAATACCCAAAATGACAATGACCACCAGGATTGGAATCGCTAAGACAATCATTCCAAAAGTCAGCAGGCTAAACTGACAGTCAAAAAAAAAATAAAAAATAAAGAAGTCACTTATTCATACTCTGGGGAACAAAAATGTCACAAAACATAAAATGTCAGAGAAATCCATCTAATAAAGCATGCAAGGGTACAACAGCCAATCTAGCATACTTTTAATGGTGCCATAAAAAGTATGCTACCAATAAAAAATGGTGCTGCCTTTAGGCTCTGTCAAAGCGAGCCTAGTAGTACCCAAATTTAGAACATAAATATCAAAATCTTTCTGTGTTCTTCTATTTCATTGATTTTATTCTACATTAAAGACTAAAGGTGTTAAAGGAAAGAACCAACCCCCCCAGTGCTTTCCACCTTTAGTAACTTTTTATTATTTAATAATGGCAAGACTTCATTTGAGATACATTTTTTTTGTACAAGCTCTGTTGACGTGACTATAAAAGGAAGAATGTAGTTTAATGAGAACTGTACTATAGCCAGTTTGGGGTTATGGTATATCCCCAATATCGGTGGGAAACTGTCACCGTAATGTTTAGGTGGCGTTTACAGCATTACGCTGAGCAGAGAATATTAATGAAACGGTCAGATAGGCAACATGCAAACATCTTAATTGCAGCAATGCGTCACTCTGATTAATGGCCATAATCAGATTATTATGATCATGTAAACTTAGCCAGTGTGTTTCAGTAAATAACAAGCCTTATGCACAAACGTAAGCTATCATATTACCCATGGCTGTCGGAAGGCATATTTCACCAGAAACAACAGCTGTTTCACTCACACTAATGGAAGGAGGCGGCTTGTTGTCTTTTGAGCAGAAACACACACACACACATTTGTACACCAAGACATTTACCTCTGCCTGACAGGCTATTTCCTGCAGATAGACCTGTCCATATTCATATAGATCTTCCAGCGGACACCATCTTTTATGACCTGACAGCTAGTTAACCAGCTCGACTGTGCCTGGCCTCATCCGCCTCAATTTTAATTCACACAGACACACTCTGCACGTGTGTGTCTGTGTGTATGTGTGTGATAGAGGTATAGCAAGAGACAAAGGCATGCTAGTACCTGTCTAAAGACAAACACAGACTGTATAACCACAGCTATTCCAATACTAAAGATAGCAGCATGCATTTGGAACAGACACTTTGGATAAATAAAAGTGTGCTTCCACCTCGCTAACCCCAACGTGCACATGCAGAGCTGTAGGAATGGTGATAAGCACAGGATCGGCACAGCCTTAATGCTGTCAAGGATAATAACACTGGAGGTGTGGTACTAGAGGGAAATCAGCCCTGTGATGAAAAAAAAAAATATACACACAGAAAAGCTATTTGAGGATTTATTTATTTATCGTTTTTCCACAATAGGCTCATTCACTGCTTTAAGTACCTGGGGTCAACCATCCAAAGCAACGGACAGTGACATGCAGAGGGTTGGTGTGACAGGAGGATGCAGGGATAGGGTGAGATGGAGGCAGATGATGTGCCGACCCCTGAAGGGAGCAGCTGAAAGAAGCAGAAGAAGAGAATGTCTTTGGACTGGCCAGTGGATTCAAACCCAGGACCTTCTTACACTGAAGGTCAGAGGTGCTAACCTTTGCAATGCTGTGCCACCCAGCATTTAGGAAACTGCGAGCCCATCTATAGCGTTGTACTAATGAAGGCTATGTCAGAGACTTTCAGTCCAACTCAGTGACTACTTTGTTAAAAATGAAATGAAGACAACACAGTTAACACAAAACCTCAAAAAACCTCCCTCAGCTGTGCAGTGTGACAGTTAACAGGAAGGTTGGATGTTTGCTACAGTTTATACAGCATCGGTGAAAGAGAGGCCTTTAAGGAGAGTCTGTTCTTCTGTCTGCACAGTATAATATACAGGTTGGCTTTTTACAGTAACCTGGATATCAGCTCATACATCTGCTCAGATGGTTTGGACACATGCAGAGGAGGGCTAGTGGATATACTGGACTTCTCTGTAAGTTCAATAAGATCTGTATTCGCTTGTCGCCTGGGCGCTTGGGCTGCTAGTCTGTTCCTTATGTCACTTTCTGGCGCTGTCACTTTCAATTTTGTCATCATCACCCTGGTCCAGTAATTTTCTGCCCACCTTAATTTGGGGCAAAGTCAGCAACCTTAAGATTTGTTAATTCATTGAGTAGGCTCATTTATGAATCCAGTTGTACATGTGCCAGAGTGATATTTTTAATCATAAAATTGACCTTATTAACTCAACTTTATTCATGTAGCCAGTTCACAACAACAGTCATCTGAAGGCACTTCATATTCTAAGGTAAAGGCCCCACAATATTAGAAACCACCAACTATCAGATGATCCCCTATGAGCAGCACTTGGAGACTGTGGGAAGGAAGAACTGCTTTTTAACAGGAAGAGACCTCTGACAGAACCAGGATCAGGGAGGGGCAGCCACAAAGAACCGCACGAGGAACTTCAGATAGCTGATGAAAAGATGTTGAGAGACCAACAAACCTGGATATACAAAAAAAAATTAGCAGTCTGTCATGAATGAATGAGAGCTCACTGTGAATGACTCTAGTAAGTTCATCATGCTGGAAGACAAAGTCTACAGAATCTTGCAGCTTCCACATAGAACCATCTATCATAAGACTTACACAGGGATGTCAACATTGGTATTGTGGCCAGGAAGAAGTCTGGAGGTTAAAACTGTCAAATCTGTCAGAAATACAAACTGGAAAGTCGCAAGGTGCCAGGAAAACTAGAGCAAACCACAGTAAGAAGACCCTGGGAGGTTCCTGATAGATTTCTGGGGTAAATTTCACGGGCCTCTTTCCATGGAGTTCCACAGGCAATGTGTACCTCGCTGTGTTTATGGATTACTACTCTGTCTTTAAAGAGGGATGCACCACTGGAAACCTGCATCAGAAAATGACTTCAGCCCATCACACCCAAACTGACCTCACAGAGAGAATAAACAGATCATTAAAAACCATGATTGCATCCAATGTGGCAGACAACCACAAACACTGGGATCAACACCTTCTGGGTCCCACTGTTGCCCTGAATGCTGCCCTGTAGGAGACCATAGGTGTCACAGCAGCAGAGCTCAATCTGGGCCACACCCTCAGAAACCTCCTGGATGTGATGTTACAGCCTATAAATTATTCTCCAGATTCTATGCATGACTCTGAGAGTAGTCCTTCCCATAGCAAAACATACAGAGTCACTTATTCCTCGCTGTGGAGGTCTCAAAACCACCATGGATCGATAGCAGCACCAGGAGCAGCAAACCTCTTTTCTGCAGACCTGGAAAAGTCAAGATAACTTCAACAGCACTGGGGAGGTCTTCTTGATAATGCTTGGGGAGGAGGGTTTACTCTTTGGGAAAGATTCAGCTAAACTGTGAAACAAAAACCCCAAAGATCCTCTATTGTTTTGTTTTGGGAAGAGGATTCGCTCTTTGGCAAATTTTTTAATCCCTGGAAACATGGCCCGTTCCAGGAATTTTAGTAAAAAGGTTGTTAACCCTGAGATGACAGAGACTCCGTGTTTTCTGTTCCAGAAAGAGAGTTAACTTAAACTCTGAGTCAGTTACCGTGGTAACAGATTCTGTGAACCTAATCTGCTGGCTGGCACGTTCTGTCTGACTCCTCCCCTCCAACTGCACCTGATCCAACTGACTGATGCCCGGTGTCATTTCCTCATTCTTGCAGTCGATGTTAAAGCACACATCAAAGCACATTAATTTGCACAAATTTACGTCTTTACAAACATGAACTCCTAGTTAGATATTAGTTTGATGGCATATTTAACATGAGCGCTTTTATAATCAGTCATAAATGTGAGGACATGGATGGGATTCACTGGAAATTGTGGATTTATTATCAGCTCAGAATAAAATCTATAATCTCCATCTTTGTAGCTGCGTGACTGTGTGGACAGTAAAGCAGATGTCAGCAGGGGCGTGTCTAGAAGGGGGGCAAGGGGTGGCACCAGCCCATGATGTGAAGATTTGAGTGAAGATGAGTCTTAAATGACGTCAAGACTCTACAACTCGACTAAATGTAGTTTAAAGTGACTTTTTGAAGCTGCAGACAGTCTGGATGTTTGTGAGAACATTTTATCTCCAAATATGTTCACATGATGAAATACAGTCATTAAATGATGTTAAGAAACATTTTGAAATGTGAAATAGAGTCTAAAAATGTGAAGTTTAAAGCTGTTTAAGTCAGTGTTAATAGATAAACATGGTCCACACTGACATGCATTCTTATTCCTCAGTCCACTGGATTCAAATGGAGGCTCTGCTCTTTATTTACCTGTTACCATGGTGAATTGTGGTATCTGAGTTCCACTGACGATGGCTTTCTTTCATTACTCACAGTGAACTCAGGATGAACTTATTCAGAGATGACTGAAGTAAGTCTGACCTGATAAACCAAGTTTAACTTTGCTGCATATCACTCCGGCTGGCACAACAGCAGAAGGTTTGAAACCCGTTCAGTCTGCTACGATGGGACCTTCTTTAGATGTGAGGGCGCCACACTTCAGGTTTTTATATGGTGGGCATTAGATAAAAGTTAAGTCTGAGTTGTCCAAACTATCATAGACCTGATTTCCAGTCTTACATATTTATTTGGGATACTATGTGGACGATAGCAACCTAAACTGTGATACTGGTTATACTGGAAAGTCAGAATAAGGAACCTGAGAATCTTTTGCATGAACTAACTTTAAAGTGTAATTAATGTAAAAGCCTCAGAGACTCAACTATCCACAACTGTTTGGCAACGTTACATTACTGTGGCTCGTTAATGAAGTCCCTGAGGTCAAAGGTCATCTCAGCATGTCATTTTGTTTGTCCCTGAGGCATCTTCACATTAGCTACAGTTACCACTAATTCCCTCTGAAGCAAATCAGAATCAGAGCTGTAAACCTGAGACCGACGAGCCCGAGCGGCCCTCAGCTCTAGCCTCAGTGGCCCACGGAGGGCTCGGGATGATAATGACCTCCCCTCAGACCACTCTGTAACAACATCCCTCAGGATGGACAGACACACGGGACTTTTGTGTAGCAGTGGAACATTTTAGTTGCATTGGTCAGTAAACTAACTGGATATGAACTTTAACTTTGAGGCTGAATCTGAAGAACTAAGTTCTGTAGACTTTTGCACTGTATTCTGAAATAAAAGAGAAACATATAAACAATAAGAGATCAAAAACCATCTTTCCACTGTAAAAATTCAGTACTACTCTTAAGCCCTGGATGGTAACTTCCTCCTTTCTGTTGGGTTACCATCCAGTACTTTATATGAAGCTTTCAGTCCTTTTCTCCTAAAACAGTTCTCAGATAGCATGCAGCTTTATTTTAGATCATTATCCCCCCGATCAACGAGGTGTAGAGTTATTATAGTTTTAATTAGTTATTATTTTTATTCAGATTTAAATAATTTCATATAAATTCATGTTAGTTCCAATTAGTTCCCAAAGTGAGTTTGTATGTAGTGAGTATTTGTCACATCTTAGGATTATAATACAATACAAAAATAAAATAGTCAGATGCATGTCTCAGTATTGATAAAGAGATGAACCAAAGCCTCCTGAGGTGTGCTTTAGCGATTAATGAGTTCAGATTTATAGAGACTAAAAGTGAAGGCATTTCTTGTATATTTCTTTATTATATTTTAGTGATTTTTCTAAGTAAACATTAGGTTTCAGACAGTTTTTGTTTTTTTCTAAAGCGTGCTTTTTATTTTCAGTTATCTTAAATGTTCCTTCACTGTGAGCTTTAATCTAGTTTCATTCTAATAATCTCTGTGTCTGAAAAGTTTAGAAAAAACAAAAACAAAAACAGCACATGGTCATTCCCATGTACCAAAGGTGTCAGCTGGAGCTTCAGTGCATCAGGATACTACATGACGTGCCATTAAAACCAGGACGTGTGTTACTGGTGTACCATCAGCAGGCTCAGGATGAGCAACACTTTACAGGCCACAAGTTTTGTGCAATCTTCCCCAAACTGGTACAGCTGGTTTTGAGCCAAACATGTTTGATTTCAAAAAGAATTCACACATCAAACCAATCGAAATGTGCAGCAAAGGTCATTTCAGTACGCTGCTTAAAATGTGTTATTTTTAAAAGTGCACAATTAGGCACCTGAGGGTAAACGGGAGATCATAACAATCACTACATATAATGATCACAGAGAGGGAATAAAAATAGAAAGCTGGCTTGAAAACAAGCCTGCTTCAAACGGTTCATTTGACCTCTTGCAGTAGAAGTAAATACAGGTCACAGGTCACAGGTCACAGGTCACAGTGAAAGTCTGAACAGTAAATGATGCAAGTGAGTGACAGCAGGTACGCTAATGTTTGTTAGCATCAGGGTGTGATTTATGAACAAACAAACGAACAAACAAACGAACAAAAAGATTCCAGGAGCCACAGCGGTCCTACACACTCTGAAGCCTGATAGAGCATTTATTATTGCTGTCAGTGTAACATGAATAATTATGAACAGTTATAGAATAATATTGTGAACTCAAACATATAACCACAACTTTTAGAGGAATACTGTAACATATTTTTTTTTATTAAATCCATATGCAACATATTCTCAGTGTCATGTTTTCCACTATAGACACAGGTGATCTAATCAAAGGTAACAATACAGAAGGTCTGACAGCAAGATTTAAATCCTGCACTTAGTGCTGTTTGGCCAGCTGTGCCATCACTTCAATATTTAATATGAAATTACCTCAAATTAAATAAATATTTCACTATGCTAGATTCCTACATATCAAACTTAGAAAACAGTGTGCTTTGATGATCTTTGATGAAGATTTTTTTGGGGGGGGTTTGGGTTTTCTTTTTCACCTTTTTCTCTTCTTTTTCTCTCTGTCCTCTAATTCTTTTCCTTTAAGTCTCAGGCGGAGTTGTTGGGCTGGCTTTGCCTTGCTGACCCACCCGAGGGTGGAGTCTTCCTGCTCAAGCTTAAGGCTGGATGGTGCAACAGTTCTGTGCCAGATCATCCTTGCTGATGTGGCGGCACTCAGGCCCTCCTTGTTACCTGCTGTTATTGTACCTTTCGTTCTGTAACCCAGTTTATCTGTCACCTTCTCAGTTACCTGCTCGGAGCCTGTCCTGGAAACCTTTTCACCTGGAACTCAACTTCCCTGAGAATTGCAAGCACCTCCAGCCACTCTCGCCTGCCTCAATCAGTCACCCTCGTTCCCTGTGAAGGAAAGGACTTACCTGCTCACAACCACCCTGCCCACTCTCCACCTGCACTCTTCCGTCAGCCTTGGATTTCCACCTGCCAGCCATGTGCCCCTCTGGAACCCCTGTCTGTGAAACGAACAGGACAGTTGAAACTAATCACAGAATCTGCAATATCCTGTTCCGCTCAGCTTGGCCACTGTTAACACCATCTCTCTTCTCTGGCAGAGCTCCTGGTCGAGTCCTTGTAGTCAAACCATCCTTCCCAGTCACTTACCTGTTACCAGTAAACTCTCACCAGCTTTTCAATAAACTTTTTAAAACTGCTGGTTTGAGTCTGCTCCTTGAGTTCACTTTAAGCCAAAACATGAAACTTACCCACATCAGCAAATCTCTGTACAGGGAAGGAGGCAACCCTGTTCATTTACTGAGATCAGCAGCAGACTTTCCAGTGTGAGAGTTAATAAATATGTGAAAATGACCCGGCTGTGTAACGTGTTCTACAACGTCATGAACCACAGGTTCTAACTTGTGAATGACGGTCAGGTTAAGGTTGATCTTTTTACAGAGGAGTGTGTCTGCTCCTCTCCATCAGCCAATCACAACAGCTGCACCATCACGCAAAGCCAACAAACTGTGCATGTAATTTCTTCAGAGATTCCCTTCACAGCAAGAGTTTCTGCAGGATGTCGCAGACAGCATCCCGGTGCATAGCTGCAATTCAGAAAAATGATAGAACAAGCTGCACATCTCACATTTGTAGGGAATTCTGATGTCAGCGATTAAGTGGTTGAAACACAACACTGAGTCTCCTGATGCTCTGAATCCAGTTCATTTATCTTTTATTTAGTTAACACAGTTTTCAGTCTGAAACAACTGTGCTTATTGGCTTAATGAAAAGCTGGAACGAAACCGATCCTGACCCATGGTCTCTGCTGTAACGGGCTCGCAAGCGCTGAAAGTGAAAGTCTGTTTGTGATTTGACTGATGTTTGCGCTGTAGACTATTTCAAGGTGCAGCGCTAAAAATCAGAGGGGGAGATAAAATTTTATTCCTATCGGGGATGAAAAATTATTTAACAGGGCGAATCCCTCCCTTTCCCCTGGAAAATCACACCCTATATATATTCCTCTTTATATTTTCAACCTGCCCCGTAATACTGAGGTCAAACCTGTCAAATTTACAGTAGAGCCAAGATCCAATAACAGAGGCTGTTTGCACTCTGCGGCTTGGAAAAGGTCCCCTGGGACAGGGCCCCCTGGGCATTACAGAATAACGCAATGGGTACCGCTTCAGAATCACTTTCAACCTGATCTCCTAAAAAACACATTTACATTGTAAAATGTCATATTTCCACATTAGAATCCTCTGAGGACCAGATGGACCTCACACATGAGTGATTGCCTGAAAAGGAGCAAGAGTAGGAAAGCAGGAACATAAATTATATGATAAATTTGATTTCAATCATGTTTTTGAAAGATTAAAAACATAGGCTGGGAGAAAATTACACTAAAATGTAATTGAGAATACATTTCAGTTGATGTAATTTTTCAGCATGTAGAGCAGTGTGACACCATGGGTCCACAGCTAAATGTCTTCTTCTAGTGTCACCACTGTTGAAGGACTTGTCCAAACAGAAGATCGGTGACTAGTGTATTTATTGTAAACTCAGTGGGTCAATCCCCGGCTCCTCCACCCTTTCTGTGGGGAAGATGCTGAACCCCAAATTCCATCCCGATGTGTATGTCTATGTGCAATAGAAGTGCATAAAATGCTTAAAGTGCATAGATCAAACCACTTTATTAAAGTGTGTCAAAGTGATATGATACAGAGAGAAGCTGAACAACAAGACAAAGAAGTGTTATTAGGAGAAAATAATGGTAATAGGAGGGTTGATCCATATGAACACAAAGAATAGTCACTTTTTTTTCAGGAGCTGCTCAAGTTCCCCGACATTTTCTCAAAACCTGTTTGTGGTGAGCAGCTACACATCAAACAAGTTAAGAATTATAAATGGCTTCAAGCTCACATTCAGGCCTGTGGGACTCAGTCAGACACTTCCAGCCACTGAGTCATGGCTCTGTGATACATGCACACATTTTTGCATCTCTTGCCCCACTAAGACACTTTGTATATAGTTTATTTTATTTCATATTTAATACTGAACTGTAATAGGTTTGCGTTTTTCAATTTTGTACTTCAATTTATATTTTTACATCTCATAGCACCGCATACACACTTAGAAAGCGCAAAGTTTTAACTGGCTGTACTGTGAATCATACAAATAAAAGTCATTCAGACATAAAGTAGTTTTATGTCATTTATTATGACATAATTTACCAGTATGACAGTGCTGTGATCACGCAAACATATTTTCCTAAATGCTGTTGAAGCTGCTGTTTTTCCTTCTTCCACCTGCTACTACCAAAGCCAGATGTTGTTGGCTCTTTGACCTCAGCTCCTTGTTGGTGTTTCCAAGCTGGAAAGCGCAAAAATCTCTGTCCATTCCATAAAGAGCTTCCATTCTGGTCATATGTACAGTTGTGTCATTTTACAACACAGCAACTCACCATTCTGATGAGTTTCTAATGTCCACAATTTAACTTTAAAACCTAAAAGCAGCCTCTGTCTCCATATATTCCAATATCAGCTTGGACCTGGTGAACAACAGGCCCATAATGCATTGTGTTGGTGACATCACGATCCCGAGCTCTGTAAGGATTGTTTTTGACGCCTGGATGAAAATCCTTTGCAGTCAATGACTGCCTGTCTAGAATCCATGGACTTTGTCAAATGCTGTTTCCTCCCTTGAGATGCTCTGTCAGGCCTTTACTGCAGCCACCTTCAGTTGCTGCTTGTTTGTGGGTCTCTCTGCCTTCACTTTTGTCTTCAGTAACTGAAAAGCTGCTCTGTTGGGTTGAGATCAGGTGACTGATTTGGCAATCGAAGAATATCCCATTTCTTTGCCTTGACAAACTCTTGGGTTGCTTTTGCAGTTTGCTTTGGGTCATTATCCATTTGCACTATGAAGCACTGTCTGATCAGTTTTGCAGCATTTGTCTGAATCTGAGCAGAGAGGATAGCCCTGTACGCTTCACAGTTCATCCCGCTGCTTCTATCAGCAGTCACATTATCACTAAACACTAGTAGTAGCAACAAATGTCCATGCCATAGCATTGCCTCCACCATGTTAGTCCGATGATGTGGTATGATTTGGATCATGTGCTGTTTCTCCTCGTATTCATACATTTTTCTTCCCATCATTCTGGCACAAGTTCATCATTGTTTGATCTGCCCAATGATTTTTTTTAATTTTTTTTTTTTCAAAACTGTGCAGGCTGCTTAGATGTTTTATGGTAAAGTCTAATCTGGCCTTTCTGTTCTTGAGTGTAACCTGTGGTTTGCAGCTGGTTTGTAAACTCTGTATTTACATTCATTGAGGCATCTCTTGATTGTAGACTTTGACAATGATACACCTACCTTGTCGAGAGTATTGTTGGCTTGGCTAGAAGTTGTGAAGGGTTGTTCTTAACCACAGAAAAACTCCACAATTTCCTTCTTTTTAAAGGTTTATTTTTTTGGCTTCTGCCTTTATTAGATAGTTTCAAATGGAGAACACACAGGAAATGGTGTGAGAGAGAGGGAAGGATACACAGTAAAGGGCTGTAGGTTGGGAGTTGAACCCAGACCACCTCCATTCTAGCCGTGAGGCATATGGGTACTGGCTCAATCCATGATCTATCAGGGGGCCCATTTGCCTTTATTTTAAGAATGAACCAGATTGAATAGCTTTTTCTTTTCAGAGAATAATCATAAAGCTTAAAGGTATTTAAGCTAATTGTATTTCACAGAAGAGATTATCATTATGCTGTGTCTGAGATTTATGGGGGTCATGAGAGCAATAATAAATGAAACAATTTGATGCGTCAGTGTCATCATAAGGAATGACACAAACACTGACTTCATTATAAATAATAATGTCAGCCAAGCACATGAAACTGTTTGTGGAACTTGCACTGCATGTAATGAATGTGTATTGACAGCTGAATGAGAATCGCTTTCAGTGCAAAATGTTTCTTTGGCAGTGTAACTATGCATTAGTCCAACACATGTACAGCAGGGATGCTGCTGGAAACACTATAGTTTTTCTCTGATTTCACTAGAGGCTCTAATCCAGCGACCTACTGACACAGCTTGCTGGGTATGTCACTGTACAGGGCTAACTGATCTGTGTGAGAGATGACCTGCTGGTCTAGTCTGAAGCTCAGAATTACCTTGCCAAGATGGTTTTGGATCCAAGTAGCCTTTTGTACCAAGTGACAAATAAAACTGTATTCTTAGAATTCAAAGTGACAAAACATCATGCTGTCATAACTTAGTGCCCTGCGCTCCAGCTGCAAACAACTGGCTCATCCATAGAATAAGAAAGCATGAATGCCTCTGGCTTTAAATGAGTCACTGTTCTGCTATTGTAAAAGTGAACCAATAATGTCCGTCAGTTATTTCACTCCTACCAGCAGCTGTTGGTTTTCACTAACGTAAACATAATATTCAGTAGCACTTTAGTGGAAAAAGTGGTGCAGAAAAATCCACTGTGGTGAGTAACAGTGTTAAATTACCAGCAAGCTTTGAGGCTTGCTCAGCAGCTACTGTACGTGATTTATTTTCTCTGATGTAAACCCAGACATCCAAAATGGAAGGCAGGTAGGCCGAGGGCAATATGACGTCCTGTACTGAAGGAGAGTAGGGATGAGGAAGAAGAATAGAGGTGCAGAGAGTGAAAACAAGATGAGAATAGATGATACAGACTTGGTAAAGATTTGTCTTGAAGTGAGTAGAGGGGGTGGCCTCGTTCTCCCCCGCCGTTCATATGAAGAGGAATGGTGCAAAGACCTGAACTGTACAAGTTTCTGATGACATGAAAACCTCTTGACAGGAGGGCTGGAGGTCAGCCTCAGTGGTACG
>VVAS01118160.1:0-11108 GCA_015103295.1 Ptychochromis oligacanthus
TATTAATTATAAAAATCAACAGGGTAAATAGTTGAAGAGATCAACCTTTCAGCTGATCTCCGTGTGTGTGTGTGTGTGTGTGTGTGTGTGTGTGTGTGTGTGTGTGTGTGTGTGTGTGAGTTTGAGTATCAGAGAGATGTATAAAGAAAAACCATTAATTGCATGTACAGGTGAGTCTTTATGTAGATATACAGTATATCGTCTGTTTTAATCCAAAGGGACTAGTGAAGAGATGAAGACTACTTTCTGGGTTCAGTTTTGATGTGTCTTACTGAATTTGAAGCTGTAACTTAGCCACTGATTTTTTTGTTTGTAATGATTTTTGTATTGTTGCTCGTCACGCAGAAGCAGAGAGTCATGGTGGTGAAGAAGAAGTCTTCCAAAGTAGAGGCTGTGGCGTTGGATGAGGAGAAACTGCACAAGCTGATAGGTAAGGGAGCCAAAGTACTGTAACTGTGTTTAATAAGGTAATAGGTGTGTAAATAATACTACAAATTAGTCCCAACATACATTACAGGTGGAGCAGTCAGTGTGTGTTAAATGTTTGACATATATATATATATTTTTTTTTACCTTTTCCCAGCATCCCTCTCAGTTGATGGAGGAGACGATGGAGTCGGGCAGGTTGCCCGCACCCTGCAGTCCTGCTTGGAGCTGACGGAGCCGGTGCAGCAGATCCAGCTGGTTAAAAAGGTGCGTCCATCATGGAGCAGGGTATTTTGTAGTCAGTGTATGGAGCAGGTTAGGACAGTATGATAAAACATTATCATATAATGTACTTGAATCCGCCGCAGCGCTAAAACCCCCTGACTGATATTCTGTCAGCCGCCCTTGTGCTGGCAAAACATCAAGGCTTGCACTCTGGTGCCCTCTGAATGAATCGTGGGGTTTCAGTCACCAGGATCTTAGCAGCAGATCCTTTAAGTCTTTAAGTGTAAGATGTAAAGCAGGACAGAGGTGTGAGATCACTGTATGTTCATAGCCAGGTGTCTGGCAGTTTGAACTAGAGTAGCTCCTTTGTGAAAGCGAACCACAGGGGCCAGACTTTGCTCTTCGTGTGCACCAATGAGGCTTGAGTATCGTGACCCTGTTGCAGATTCACTAATTGTGGGCACTAACCATTGCATCCCCAGAACACCGTTAAGCTTCTGTCAGTCTCTCAGATCCTTACGCTGCTCACATTTCCTGCTTCTAACACATCAATTCCAGCAACCGTGTGTTCATTTGCTGCCTGGTATATCCCACCCGTACCACTGTAAATAAGATAATGAATGTTGTTCACTTCACCTGTCAGTGGTTTTAGTGTTTTTGCCTATATTTTTATCAGGCAGGGTCCCAGTTGGAGGCACTGAATGGAGAGCAGCCGGGCGGAGGTCTTCTAGATGCTTGTCTACACACCCTGGCTGTGGTCTACACCTCCCTGCAGGCCAAGAACCCCCTCCGAAGAGCCATTGCAAGGTACACACATACATCTTATTCTTTTGTTTTTATTCTTGGACAAACTGAGCTTGAGCTCACCTTCAGAAAAGCTGTTCATTTGTGGTCTTAAGGGAGAAGATAAAAAATCTTTGCGTCTGGCCATAGCAGCTAATTTATCTCTCACTTACAGTGTCTGTGTGTGTTCCCAGGAAATTCTGAGGCTCTCAGATAAATAACTTGTCTCTGTGTTGGACTTCTCAGTGCCTTAGGTTCAGTACCCGCTTGGCTGCGGGAGCGGACCGTAAGCTGCTTGTCTGCTTGCTTGTCTGACTGTCTGTCCAGTCCGTCTTCAGACCGGTATCCCCACGTCGTAGACACCATCACTGCCTGTCTGGATGGCTTCCCTCTCGGTGAGTGGTCACTTTTGCTGTTTGTGTTGATCGGTAGCGATATAAAACTAATCACAGTTCCTGTTAGATGAATACCAATCACTGCAAAACTTTTCATCTACAGGTGAGAGCTGCATTAACAAACTACTGCCTGAAGGTTAGTGTCCACCTTACTTTTACCTACTTTAAGTTGATTGTGTCTAATTTTGGGGAAAGCTTCTATTTTCTGCCTCAACCTCATTGAGCCCTCTTTTCCTGTGTGTAGTGCTGCAGTTCCTTCACAAGGTGCTGAGTGAATACCTTCACCAGAACAGGTACGAAGGCATGTTCTTATTCCTCCTTTCTACTAGTCACAAGTCAAAGTAGCTCAATCGCACATCTCCGACCTCTTTCATTGATTGGACTTGGAGTTACTGTTTTCTGATGACATTAGCTTCTGGGTTTACATACTCTTTGTGTAACCACTGATACATGAGCCTTGTCTTTTCATTAACTTGTGTGCCTCTGTCGCCCCCTTCTGTTCTACAAGCGGTCTCACGGGCCGTCACATTGCCCAGGCTCAGCTGATGCAGTCCTGTCTAGCTGCGGTGAAGACCTCCATGCTGGTGGTCCAGAGGTCTCAGGACACCATCAGCGTGGCTCTGCAGGCTCAACAGGACCGCTGCAAGCTGGAGGACACACTGGGAAACCTCCTGGGCTGCTACATACACATCCTCACTGATGGTAAGAAAGTTAGCAGCTAAAAAGATGTGCAGAGGACAAACGGCTGTTATTTAGAACACAGTTATGCCAGGTCAAAACTGTTTTGTTAATCAATTCAGAATATTTGAAACAGTTTCAATAATCATCTTCTGTAGCATTGACTCACTGACACCAGTTCTACCTTCTAGCTTTGACCACACACACTGCGGTGCCCACACGGCTCTGCCTCCTCTCACTCACTCAGTGTGGCAATTTTTCCCTGTGATCTTATCAGGGTCTCATATAACTGATGACCCAGGGCCAGTACAAAAGTATTTTGGGCAAGGTGATTGGCCAGTCCACATGCAGTAAGTCTTTTTCTTCCTTGTACTCACACCAAAGGAAGAGTAGTACTGACATAAAGAGGGTTTTCTTAGTGGAATTCCAAACAGTGTAAGACGGTGACGCTGGAGGTGCAGTGTGTGAGCTCTTGATGTGTGCGAACTGTATGTATTCAGGGGCAAATAAAAACCATTATAGGATTATATAACATTCAGCTCAAGCACCCTCTGTTTTTCTCAACAAAGAGACTGATAACACAACAGTGAAGATGTCATCACTTTTGTAGTTTATGGCCTCTCTTTCCTGACACACACACACACACACACACACACACTGAGCAGAAACAAGAAGAGTGGGTGAGACGGTGGTACCAGGTGGAGTATACCGTTGCGGGGAAAGAGAGAACCATCTGTTCAAAAAGCTTACATGTTAAGAAAAGGCATTTTTGGCCTGCTTTCATCCACCACTGGTTTATTTTCCACAAGCTAAACAGCTAGCTAAAATAAAATGTGTCTGCAAGACGACAAACTGGCTCTTCAGATTTGGCTGATTATTGTAAACTTAGCTGCAGGCTGACAGCAGCCACCTCCTCTAACTCTCTCTCTGTAGCAGCAGAATGAGGGCGTGGGGTGTACTGCACTACATTTAGTTTAAAGATTTAGCTACTAATCATTTAGTGGGTGTAGATTATTATTAGAGAACAATAAATCTAGTAAATTATGCTATATTATAAATATAGATACAAGATTGTCAATTGTACATAAAAGTCATTAAAATTCCCTTTTTCCACGGGCCGGTAAAAATATACAAAGACCCAGTAAAAGTTTTGAGGCCAGTGGGGGAAGAATATTAAGCTGGACACTGATTTTACAATCAAAGTTACAAACTGCAGTATCATAATGGCCACACTATGGCCAGCATAGTGACTAAGAAATAGAGAGTAACTCTGTATCTCTGAGTAACTCATAGTGTGGTCTTAAAATGATGTGATACATAAATCTGGGTGACACAATAGAAGTCCTTTATATTATACACAAACTTCGTTAATGGTTTTATTCTGTTAACTTTCATATTTCCAGGTGAAATAAAAATCGCAGGTTGAGTGACATTTAAAGTAAGCTTGAAAATAATGAACATGAAGTGACTGTATGACGTTTTTTTCTTTTCTCCTCTTTTCCTCTCTCCATCTTTAGAGGAGTTCATCCAGTCTGTCCAGAGTACGGCTGGCATGGCTGTAGTGTTATTGATCAGGTCTGTCATGGGCTCTGGAGACGATGTTGCTTCAGTGGTGAGTGAAATGGCCACACTATGTTTACCACCATATAACACTGATAAACCAGAATTGGAGTAAATGTTTATCCATGTACAAATCTAAACTTAGGAAGCACCTTATAGTGAATTTACAGTAAAATCCATATTTAGTTGCTGAATTGCCTGAATATTGGGGACTCAGTGAATCATAATGTAATGTAAAATAATTAATAAAAAAATCTTTTTGGTTAAATTTAACGACTTATTTCTATATTTTGTTAGCAACAGCATTATACATTGCAAGTATAGCAAAATAAACTTTCTTTCTGTATGTTCTTGAAATGCATTAATATCATAGTTTATGGCCTTAAAGGGGACCTTTTATGCTATTTCCCACTTTCATTCTTGAGTGGCTTTGAATGATTCTTATACTGGGGCTTGGTGCAGCCCATCAGGTCATCCTCTGTCTGAAACCAGCTGTTCTGGCTCCTCTACCGTTAAGCCAACTTTCTTCTGATTGGCTGCTCCTCACAAACGTGAACGGCAGGTGGGTGGGGCTTCTGTGCTTTAGGAATGTCTCTCTTTGACATCATAAAGAGCTAAGAGTAGGGAAAACTGTCTGAAGCCTGAGCTTTGCTGACCTCATCATCTGAAACTTTGGCCATTTTTAATTAGGGCTGGGCATGAAACAGATTTTGGCTTTCAACAGTTCTGAAAACAAGATAATCAGGATAAAATCATTATTTTTTTGCATTTCTTTTTGCTATGAAGGTCTCATTTGATCTTGTTTTATAAATCAAGCGCACCCTTTCCTTTCCTTTAAAGCTGTGCATTATTAATCATTTTAAATAATTCTGAATAAAATTGACTCAAGTAATTGTTTTTTGGGTTTTTTGCAGTAATTGAGCTATGTTTAATAGCATATAAAACGGCACATAAAATAAGGATTAGAATAATAGGATTCCTTTAAAAATATCCCTCAAACCCTTATTTCCAAAGTTCAGTTTGTAAGATTTATTACATAAGATGAAACATTTGTTACGGAGACCTAAACCTTTGTTGTTGTTTTGGGGGTTTTAGGTGTGCAGTTTGCTGCGTAGCTCAGCACAGGATTTGGATTCGGCCCCTCAGTGGCTCAAGCAGAGGTGTGAGGGTCTGTGCACCAGTGGACGCCCGCCGGGTGTCTCTCTGTATCTGTGTCACGGCGCCCTGGCTATGCTGAGCTGGAAGGCTGCCCTACTGGAGCCGCAATGGGAGCAGCTGCTGCTGCTGCTCCCAAACACGCTGCTGGATCTAGATGTTAGGTAGCTCTGCTCTGATACTGATTCTGTATTCTGAATTTAGATGGTTTCAGATTATGATAAAATATAATGTGTTGTGGTGCGGTTTGCAGCTTTTATATTTAACAAACTTTTTTGTTTTTTTCTTTGTAATAGCATAAAGGAGTCGAGTACAGCGATGGTGGTGGCTCGGGTGCTGACCCTGTGGAGTGGTGCTGCTTTGGACTTCCTGCAGGGGGAGACGCAGCTGTGCCCTCCCAGCCTCCAGCAGTCCCTGAGCGGAGGCTCTGAGCTCCAGCGACACCTCCTGGAGCACATCTACTCCCACTGGGAGCATCCGCTGGACGGCGTCCGCCACCAAACCCGCTCCCTGTTCCGCAACCTCCTCCTCCTCCATCAGCACAGCAGCCCGTCCATCTCTGACCCGACCGAGGATCCTTACATCGCAGACCTGACCCATAACCTACTAGGGCTCGAGTGGCACATGAGGGGGAAGTACGGCTCCTTGGGCTGCCTGGTGGAACTCTATGGAGCAGCGTACCTGCTTGACATCCAGCCTCAACTGCCTTCATGTCTCCTTGGTTTGATGGGTGATCAGACCTTGGCTCCTTATGCCAGCGACCTGATGGAAAGGCTGTTTGTTAGCCATAAGACACAGCTGGCGAGTGAGGCTGGTGCAACAGCAGCAGAGACAGAGGCTTGGATGGAACGCTGGCACCAGACATGGGTAACCCCTCTGCTGCATGTGCTGTGCCGCTCCAGGCTGGACCAGACCACATACATCCTGGACTACTTCCTGCCCAAGCTGCTCCGCTGCAGCCCCTCCAGTCTGGCACACATGGTGCAGGCCCTGCAGGACACACCACCCTGCAGCACAGGTAAAGACACACATGCAGTCTTATATATCCTATACATTTCAAGCTACTTCCTCTCATCCCTTATTTTTCAGACGCATATTAATGTCTCTCAACTTGACAGTGTTATGAATGCAAAGAGCATATTCTGTCATAGTCACGACTAATAAGGAATAATGTCATTCTACTATTTTGCTGTTCTTATTAGGCCCTGCAGGCAGCAGAGGAGCTCTGGGTGCTCTGATGACATGCCTGCGGGCAGCCAGGGCCCAGGGAGTCCTACCGTCCTCGGAGGGGGGTCTGTGGGGAGGACTGGTGCCCCTCTCACTTCTCCAACAAGCTCTGATACACAAACATGATCAAGTGAGTATATCCGTAACCTCAAAGTGTATAAAAGTTTTTTTGTGTGATTTTCTGTGTGATCATCTCTCACTGCCCAGGTGAGGATGGACGCTTTGGGCTTGGTGTGTGAGAGCCACCGCAGCACCGAGGTTCTGACCTCACAGGAAATGGACCTGTTCCGCCACTTCCTCCTGCCCAATCTTAACAGCCAGTCACCAGGCATCAGACAGCAAACAGTCAGCCTGCTGAAGAAGGTGAGTCCCTCACCTGACACTTTCTTTGGTGTTTGAAAATGTTTTATACTAAACAGCTAGTGGGTTTATATGGAGAATTACTGTACTTTATGAAAATATCACAATCAGCACTTTGAATCTTCTTCTACACAGTTGCTGTGCAGAGTGAAGGACAGCACTCAGCTACTGCAGAAGAGACTAACCCAGGAGAGAGACCAGGAGCAGAGAGACAGAGACCAACACTCTCTACATCAGTACAAGGTATACCACACACTCAGCACTCAGTTGTTTTTTTTTTCGTTTAGTGTTGATATTTTCGCCTAATGAATTTAGTTAAAGGCTTCTTTATGGTGTTTTTTTTGATGTAGGAGTTCCTGCGCTGGCTGTGCGAGAGGCTGCTGGAGGTTTTGCTCCCCGGAGCCTCCTTCTCTAAATGCCTCATGTCCCTGCACTTGCTGAGTCTGCTGGGTCAGCTCTTCACCTTCAGCACGGGTACATCTGCTGCTCACTAGTTGCAGTTTTGACTAAATTGCTCACTACACTTAATAAAACATCACAGATATGTAAATATACTGTATTATACAACATGGATTCTAGTCTGAAGAAGGAAAATTTTAGTCCAATGGCCAAAGACTATCTATAGATGAATATTGAAAATGATTTTATTAACTCACTAACTGACTTCCACGGTAGTCATTATTTTAAAAGAAAATTATTTTGCTCTTTTCTAGCTCCATATTTTTCTTCTAGGACCCTACTAGTGTAGCTTTCCATCATTCACAGTTCAAAATAATCCTTATTATTCTAATACTGCGCCTTGGTTCAGCTTCTCAGTTAATCTCTGAAACAAGCTGTTTTAGCTCCTCTCCCCTTTAACCCAAACTTCTTTGTAGACAGAAAGGAAGTGGGTGCTGTGCCTGAAAGGACTCACTGACATCACAAAGAGCAAAGATTGGAAGAAAGAAATGTCTGAAAATGAGCATTCAGAGCAATCTGAAGCCTGAGCTTGTGGCTCATGGCGATTACTTTCTTATTATTTGAAACTTTGACCATGTTCATTATGAGCATCCATCATCATAACAGTATAAATATGAGAGAAATTAATGAAAATCAGAATAAGGCCCCTTTATGTTCCTTATGGCTTAAGTGACATCTTAAACAGACCAAGTTTTCATCTACTTTTTTAGGCAGTAAAACAAAGTTTTTCTTCTGCTCAACACATAAAAATGTTGCTTCAGCAGTTTGGAGTCCAGAGCTGTGTTCAAGGGCACCGTAACAGTGATTCTTGGCACAATGCATGTATGTATGTGCCTGAAGCAGCAGCCTGTCTGTCACTGGCCAGCCTCTTTATTTTGATGCCAGCCTGATGCTCCAGCTGTATCTGCCTGTTGTCACTGACTGTCCCCACCTGTGTTTCCTCACCTCCGCCTCTCTGTTTCTCAGGGTCTGATGTTTTTGCCCTTGGTGAAGTTGTGACCTCTGCGTATGCTCAGAACGTCCTCTACTGTGTTGCCAGCAATTTCCTGGAAGTCAAGCAACTTGCCTCATCGTTATTACGGCAGCTCCCTCCATCGGCTGTTGGACTTCAGGTTAATATGAGACCAAGCGCTGTCACTCAGCTGAATAAAATTTCCCATCACATAATTTCAGTTGTTGTTTTTTTTTTTCTTTAAATGAAATGTAGCTCTTTTATTGATTTTTGTCATTATTGTTTTTGTTTTTTCCTGACACTGAGCTCTGGTCTCTGTGTTTCCAGGTGCCTGAGAGGATGCGCTCCATTCTTCAGGCTGCTCTGGACCTCAGTACAAGCACCAAACCCTTTGACAGCGTTACAGCTGCTCACCTCCTCAGCCTGCTGCTCCACCAGCCACACCTGAGCCAAGCTCTGCTGCACTGTGCCCAGGAACAAGGCCTCGACTTCCAGCCTCCCTCCCCGCCAGCCCAGGCTTCTGATGCACTCGTTTTGGAGCTCAACACTCTGGCAGGTCTGATCCACATGCATAGCTCTCAGAATTCAGTGTGTGTACACCACATGTTAAACTGTGTTGCTCTCTGTCCTCAGTGGTTCAGTTCTTGCTGCGTTGCCTGCAGTCCGAAGTGTCGAGGGCAGAGGCGTCTCTGTTGCAGGCAGCTGCTTCCTGTCCCCTCTACGGCAGAGCTCACTGCATCACTGCCGTCCTGCAGCATCTAAACGCAGAGTGAGCACGACAATCGCAACAACACAACGCTCAGGCAATAAACAGCCAAGCCCTCATAACATCATGTGATAAGTGCATGTTTTCGTGTGTTTTCAGGAGTTTGAGTCAGACCGAGCAGTGGAGATTTCTGGTGTCAGAGCTGATTGCCGTGTGCTACAGGATGTCTGACGTCGTCTCCCCTGTAGTCCAGAGCTCCTCACCAGAAGGACTCATCCCCATGGATAATGACTCAGGTCTTCTTTGTCTGTGTAGTATAAGTACAGCTATACACTATATGATCAACAGGAAAACAGTTGCAGGAATTACAAGAGCTCTGGACTGGGAGGTTTATTGTAGACAGTGAAAAGTAGGGATTTCCACAGAATCTGGGAATGTCCTTCAACAAAAAATAAGTTTTTCACACATTTGTTGATAAATAGTTCAGATTTGCAGCACGTTTTATCCCTACAGATACACTAAACACAAGGTACCACAAAAGGGACATTGAAACTTGGCTATAAATGTTTTGTGTGTGTTTTGGACAGATACCTCAGCAGGTCTGCAGAAGATCCTGCAGGAGATTCAGCCCAGGGACACCAATGACTTCTTCACCAGTGCCAGAGAGCTGGACACGCAGCAGGGGGATGATCACACACACACGGCTTCACTCGACACAGGTGAAGTAAAGATTCCCTGGCGTCTTGCGTCTTATGAGTGCGCAGTACCTGTGATCTCCTGGTGGGGGAAGTGTTTCATGTGGGGAAATTCACATGATGCACTGTCGGTCCCTTCGAGGAAAATTCTGTAATGATTACTTAAACAAGTGCAATTTCACTGCAGAAAAGCAAATGGCTTGGTGTAATGTGTAATGTAATGAAATCAGGCACATTGTGAGACTTTGGGATTTGTTGTGGTTTCCACTGCATACAAAGGTTTTAACTCGGTACATTACATAATAAATAAATCTTTTAAATGAAATTATCAGCTTATAAACCAATGAGTGATCAAACGTTTACCATGTTAAATTTTTCTTATGTATATGTGCTGGCCGCAGGAGGTGAGGGCTACAGGGTGACAGCCCAGATGGTGCTGGTGTGCTGCTGGCGGAGCATGAAGGAAGTGGCCATGCTGCTCGGACAACTGTGTCAGAGCCTGCCTCTGCACTACACCAACGACAACACATGCGCACACACTGGGCTCATTACGGAGCAACAGGTGAGACCCCAAAGTATCCGTCAGGTGAAACCTCCACATCAGCGCTGGTATAGGAGGAGAAGACGTTAAAACTGGGAGCAAAAAAATTGCCGAGTTTTTTTTTTTCTTTTTTCTTTTTCTCAAAGTTTTCTCCACAGCGCCTTATCTTTTCAAAGTTGCAACATCCCCCCTCTGTATAACACAGCACAACAAAAAAATGTTTTTGTGATCATCACAAATGACAACTTTTCTAAATCAGTTTTTCACACTGGTTTCAGATCTGTTTTTGGTTTTTTCCAGTCACATCAATTTTTTGAGTTATTTACAATGTTAATGTACAGTGTACTTGCATGTGTTTTTTTTACTAAAACGTAAGCATCAATCAAGTAAATGTTTCAGTATCATCAGTGCGAGGTCAAATAGCCACACATCGCATCACAGATACACTGAACGGTGTCGTTCAGCTACAACTGTTTCTTCAAAAGCACTTAGTGTGGTTTTCTTGGGCTGAATATACCAAATATCATACAATATATAATTACCTTCATCACGAAAAATAGAAGTGCTAGAGAAAAACTAAACACAGATTTGAAGTCAGCATGAGAAATACTCTAAACCCCGCATAAATTTATCTCTGATGAAAATGACCTGTTGACCTGTGTAACAGGATAAAAAATATATACAATGGATTTTTTGTTTTTGTCTTCAAGTCAGCATTTGGAGTAGAAATTAAACCAAAACTAGAAAGTAACTTGTTTTTATTCACTGAAGTTCAGTCGAGCCTTCACTTCTTGTCCCAACTCTCCACGTTTAAGCCAAGAAATCTGGGCCAGATTTCTTGTTTTAAAAATAATAGTGGCTATAAAGATGAAAGAGAATAAAGGGGGCTTAAAGGGGGATCAGCTCTTATGTAGCAGACATGCCTGTTGGCCGGTCACTGGGGCAC
>VVAS01118170.1:9445-19935 GCA_015103295.1 Ptychochromis oligacanthus
TTTTTTTTTTTTTTTTTTTTTTTTTTTTTTTTTTTTTTTTTAGTTTGACTTCATTTCACCTGGAAATTACATTGAAAAAATAAATAAATAATAGCGCATTGATGACTCATCCAGGAGGTCACAAAAGAACCCAGAACAACAACTATAGAATTACAGGCCTCACTTGCCTCAATTAAGGTCAGAGTTCATGATTCAACAATAAGAAAGAGACGGGTCAAAAATGGCATGTAATTACTTTTTCACATAGGGCCAGGTAAATTTGGCTGGTTTTTCTCCCTTAATAAATGAAATCATCACTTAAAAACTGCATTTTGTATTTACTCAGGTTATCTTAGTCTTATATTAAAATTTGTTTGATGATCTGAAGCATGCAAGTGTGACAAATATGCAAAAAACAAACACTTTTTCATGGCACTCTGGCTGATTGAGGTCTGTCATGTTGGTAGAAATTAGTCTCAATACTGCAGCCTGATCATATGCACTTGCACCATGTGAAGACAAAGTGGGGGCTTCAAAATGTAAACATGAACTTTAAATGAAGTGTTAGGTCAGAAGGGAGAGCATGCACACCTACCAGGGAAAAAGATCATCCCTCTCCATGCTGAGGATTATGTTTTCATCTGGGATTACAAATGGTAATATGAAGAACATTGCACATGCTGAGGTTTTAATGGCAGTGGGTTAATACTCGACTAAACTATTAAAACCCTTCTTCCGCTTCATATCCAGTACACATTAGGAGTAGCATCAATCTGTATCGTTTCCTTTATGCATATAACAGTTCAACAAGTATTGAATTTTCCAGTTATATGTGTACTTTTTTGTAACACTGTCTTGCATCTAGTTTTCAGTTGGGGACCTATTTTTATTTTTATTTTTTAATAATTTTTTTTATGATGGCAGCTGCTAGAATGGATTCAAAATCAGAATCTGACGCTGTGCTGGTAGGATGTCTAGTTTAATACTTTTTCTAATTATATAGAGAGGTTTATATTTGTTATATTTTAGACAAATGTAATCTTAATTCTTTAAATTAGTTAAAACACGTAAATAATTTATTAGTTTTAGTTTTTCGTAATGGATGCATCTATCATGAAGATTCACTGATGTAATATAGACTATTGTAATTAATTTGACTTTGATGTTTCATGTTACTTTTACTTAACATTTATTGTGATATGAAGAGTGAAAAAAGCTTTGCCATTAGGAATAATTATTTTTATCTTAAGATTTACATTTGACATTGAGCCAAAATGGTTTAGGAAAAACAATTCAGTTATAACGTGACAGTTCAAATAATTTTGTCATTTTGTAATCCCTATGTTCAATAGGAATGCCCAGAACTAGAGCAGATTCTGGACATAATGAGTTACTCACAACGTGGGAGAATGGACGAACAGTGTTGCACTCTAAGTCCTGCTAAAATACAAACCACGCATGCAGGTTGGGACGGTACAAATACCCTCTACAGTGTACTTTTTTAGCCTGATTATTGATTGTTTCACTCCTGTTTCCCACAGGCTCAAAAGATGAGAGGTCCTCCCATACCCTGGATAAAAGACAGGGACAATACCTTGACCCGCATTCATCATTGCCTGGATTTAACCACCAGGTACTAGACTAGTGACTGTAAAATGCTGAGGGCATACACTTGTACAGGTAGGATGAATGAATGAGTTAAGCCAACTCCAAAATATAACCTGTTTTCTCAGGAAACTGGAAGTAATAACCATCATGTCTCTGCACCTCATATCTCTGTGACTGAGAGTACTCCAGATAGAAATAGGAAGCATCTATTGGTTCCAGTCAACCAATTACAGGTTCCTTCTCAGCGTGATTGCTCAAATTCTATAAAGGTCTGTTCTGTCCAAATGTGTCATTCTGGTGGCTCTAATTATTACAGATTTTTTATCTTGACTTGTTTATATTGTCATATATTGTTCATCCTATTCTTTCAAACTTTTATCATCCTATTTTAACCAAAAAAAGGAAGAATCACCCGATGAACAACTAAAGTTCATGGAAATGATTACCCATGGCCAGCGTGGACGCATGGAAGACCAGTGCTGCTCATTGGATCCTAGCAAGAGTGCTCCTTGCACACCCAAATACACAGAGAGAAAGCCTGCTGCAAGTATGTTAAACACAGCTGAAAATTTAGTAATGCTGGTCTTTCTAATAAATAGCCTTCATCATTTAAAATTTCCTTTTATTTTACATTTCTGAACCTAACTGCTCCAGGTTCAGACAGGTTGAATATTTATATTTGAAGTTGGTGTTACTAAACTATATTGCTGTATTTTATCAGTTTCAGATCCTGAAATGTTCTTCAATCTCTTGGCCAACACTCAGAGTCAACGGCTTGACGACCAGCGAGTGTCTCTTCCATCATTACCAGGATTACAGAATGAAAATGGCACTTCTGCTGGAGATTCAAGCTACTTGTGTTACATGGTTTCTAAAGTTCAAGTGAGTAATTTTTTCTTTGTCAGAGAAGAAAGTACTTTAATCACCTGCTCTTGGAATATGAAGTACCAAAATGCTTCATTTATCTTGACTCTGTTTTCATGGGGAATGTCATATTAAAACACTTCACATGAGGCAGGGTTTCCGAGGCTTTTGAAAGCTCTGATATCTCATTTTTAAGTAGTAAAACCAGCTGACAATGTGGCTTTCTAGTTAAGTGTTTAATAACTACATTCTTTTAGGTATTTATAGTCGGCCTACTGATCAAAAATGCTGGCCTGATCCATTTTCAGGGTTCCAGAATGGACGATCAAAGGTGTTCATTACCTCAAATCCTAACACCAGAGACACTGTCTTCTTCAAAAAAGGATGAGTCTGAATCTGGAAGCCCATCACGTTCAGCCTCCTTCAGCTCCAGCTCAGACATAAAACAACCAAAAACTAAGGATAAAATACCTAAAAAACAGGTATGTCCTCAAGTCAGTGCTATTATTTTGAACCCAAAGAAATTGCATTGAATGATAACATCCACATTAAACAATAAGATTTTAGATCTGCCTATTTCTGTTTACATGTCATTTATGTTTCTTATTATTCATTCACTCACCTAAATTCACATTTTCTCATCCAGGTCTTGACTCCATCCGAACAGGAAGAATTTTTTACTTTAATTAGTAATTCCTACCGTGGCCGAATGGATGAACAGCGATGTGACTTAAATGCTACTCCCCAGTCCACACCCAAGCATCATTTCAGTCAGAACGAAATCCCCCAAGGTCAGAATACTGGAGGTTTTCCTTCCTGATTTTTGTATTTTATGTTTTTCCAATGAAAACTTAATTGCTTTTACATTTTGATATACAACTGCGTACATATTTCATCATGAAGCTAACATTTTTTTTTTTCTCTAACATCCAATGCCCAGATTCTGATAATTTCTTCAGCTTGCTGGCCAGCTCTCAGGGCCGACGGCTTGATGACCAGAGAGTGTCTCTTCCTTCATTGCCTGGGATACAGAATGGAGGTACCACATTAACACCAACTGCTGCAGAGATGGATGCAAGCTACTTGTGTTATCTGGTTTCCAAAGTCCAGGTCGGTCCCATACATAGCATTGCAAAAAAGTTGTTGACAGTTTTTGTTACTTTGTTCAGTATCCACACATTTTTGCATTTATAATTTATAAATTTATCAGTTTGCTTTGATCAAACTTTTTACCCACAGGGCTCAAGGATGGATGAACAGAGATGTTCTGCACCCCACATCTTCCAGAGTCTGGGTACCCCATCAGCTCAGCGCAAAAATAATCTTATGTCAGACACATCTGGTAAACATCTCTGGAGGTCTGCCTCCTTAAACCGTGCCAAAACTGAACAGCATTGGCAGGTCAGAGTTCATACCTTGCATTACTCAGTATATAGTTTTAACAGTACTTTTCCTGTTCTGTAATCATATAAACTTAGCACAAAAAGTAAGAAAATCTGTGTTTGGTTGATTATTTCTTTGTTGTACCAATGTTTCTTTGCAATAAATCTTATACTGTTGGAAAGCCTGTTTATTTCCCTTTAAATTGTGCTAAATGCATTTGTGGGTTGAGCAGCAGAGTTGAGTATGTGGGTTGCACCTGTGAAGAATTGCCAGATCTTCTCTGCCAATGCCAAACAGCTTATTCTGCTATTGACTCTTGTTTGGTGTCGATTATTGGATTGGATGACTGAAGTCTGAAGAAACAAGACATACTGGCAATTTATCAATTTATCAATTTATCAATTTATTCATTTAACAAACATGAGCCTGAGTAGCATGTGGAAGAACCGTCCACAGCCACAGCAGCCTGGCACCTCCTCCTCATGCTGGTCACCAGCTTGGTCACACACCGCTGTGGTATGGCATCCCATTCTTCAACCAGCATTTGTTGCAAGTCAGCCAATGTGGTTGTGTTGGTCACTCTGGCACGAATAGCATGCCCAGGCTGATCCCACAAGTGTTCAGTGGGGTTGAGGTCAGGACTGCAGGCAGGCCATTCCATCCTCTCCACTCCCAAATTCTGGAGGTAGTCTCTGATAAACCCCGTTCTGTGGGGGGCGAGCATTGTCATCTTGGAGGATGGAGTTCCGTCCCAGACTGTGGAGATATGCGAACGCCACTGGTTGCAGAATCTCATCTTGATATCACTCTGCTTTGAGATTGCCTCCAATGATGACAAGCCTTGTTTTTCCAGTGAGGGAGATGCCGCCCCTCATCATCACAATGCCTCCACCAAAAGCTGTTATCCTATTGGTGTAGCATAGCGTTCTCCGCGTCTTTGCCACACTTTGACCTGCCGTAGGAGGTATCTGGACTCATTGCTGAACATAAAGTTCCTCCACATGTTCAGGTTCCAGTGCACTTGCTGGCGACACCAGTGTAAACAGGCCTGATGGTGAAGGGCAGTCATGGCAGGCCTCCTGGCAGCCTTATGAGATCGGAGATTGGCTGTGTGCAGTCTGTTCCGGATTGACTGGGTAGAGAGCCGTCGCCCATATCGTCCTGCAAACCTGGACTACAAATCTGTAGAAGATTGCCTACGGTTCCTAAGTGCTGACAGGTTGAGGAAACAGTCTTCTTGTGGTGTCGTCTTCTTGGGATGCCCACTTCGCAGCCTGTCTCTGGAACTTGGCCTTCAATTTGGAGATGGTACTAGGGCTCACTCCAAATAATGCTGCAACTTGGATTTGCAGAACACCAGCTTGAAGTTGTCCTATGGCATGGGCCCAATCCAGATCAGTCAAACATGGCATGCTTGGAGCAGACACCAACTGACCGCTGTAGCAGGGTCTAATCAGGTGCCAATCAGGCACCTGATTGTCAGCACCTGGGGTACCAGAAGCTCAAAACAAGCGTCAATAGCAGAATAAGCTGTTTGGCATTGGCTGAGAAGATTTGGCAAATTCTTCACAGGCGCAACCCACATACTCAACTCTGCTGCTCAACCCACAAATACATTTTCCTTACAAATGTGGCGCCATTTAATAAACAGGCTTTCCAATGGTATAAGATTTATTGCCAAGAAGCATTGTTACAACAAAGAACTAACATAAATTTCCTTACTTTTTGTGCTAAGTAAGCCATTAAAGGTAAGTGATATATGTGAAGACACCCTCCAGTTCAAGAAATAATGTGGTTGTCTTGATTATTTAGTGGCAGCCTCCGTTTGCTACAGTTTTTGAGAGTTTTTCTACTTCTTATGCTATTTCTTTCTATAAACCATTTTAGGAAGCATCTGCAGCTGAGCAGGAACAGTTCCTTAAAATGATAAGTCGTATTCAAAGCGGACGTATGGAAGAGCAACGCTGCTTTTTACAACCCAGCAGAAGCACACCTGCCTCACCTACACACAATGGGAGTGCTTTAAGTAATGTACCCATAGGTCAGAAAAATGCACAGGGCACTTGAGGTCAAATATGTGTATTTTGTCTCTGAGATGCCAGGAATAACTCGTTTCTCTATCACAGGTGCAGAAGCTGAAGCATTCTTCAAAATCATCACCTCCAGTCAGTCACGACGTCTAGATGATCAGCGTGTTGCACTTCCTACGCTGCCAGGGATAAGTGGAAATTCTGAAGAAATAGGTAGACATACAAAGGCTGAAATCCCAGTAAGTTACACATCTAAATTATTCATAGTGTGAAAATTAAGAAATGTATAGAAAAGTGCATAGTGCAATTTAGTCCCACAGAAGTAAGTTGCATGCAGGACACTGTGTTTTTCTGAGTGTGCCATACTTGGACCACGGGCCCCCCATAGTAGTATTCAACCATTAAGTTAAACTGTAAATGACACATTATGCAGTCCTCAGCCTATGTCTTGTAAGCTTGACTTGACTGTCTGTAGTACTGTAACTAGATTACCATGGCAGAAATGTCAATTTTGTACAGTAGTTTCCCCTATAAAATAGCTGAGCTAGATTTTGCACTTTCATGGCTCCAAATTCAGATACAATTGTCAAAAACATGTTGACATTCTCAATAAACGGCTTTAACAACATTCTACCACTGATTATATTATTATGATGATTATGATGATGATGATGATGATTATTGTTATTATTATTATATTATGGCACAAAGCATTTGACAGTTCAACAATCTTTTGTATGATTTTTCTTCTGCAAGATTTCTCCAACACCACAAACCACAGTGGCTAAATGTACACCAACAACTTCAAAAAAGAACTGTTCCAGACCTGCCTCTCAACCTCAAATGGCTTATGGAGAGTCTGGCTCCACCAAGGTCTTACCCAAATCTGCTTCATTTACCCCTGAGACAGAATTTCAGAAGAAGTCTAATTTCCCAGCTAAGGTAAATTGTTTACGTGTTCATTTTTTATTGCACTCAAGTGTAGTGTGAGGAAAAATATACAATATTCAGAAGTCATGTAACCCACATAAGTAGATTGTAAGAATTTACCAGTCTTTCTAATATCTAAAAACACACTTTCTTAACTTATTTCTAACTTTTAGGTTTTTAAATAATCAATTCTTCAGTTATGTTTCTTGTAGGAGTAAATATATTCTCCTTTAAGTCTCTTGAACTTGAAATACAAACGCTGAAATCCCAGTAAATGAAAGTTGGTAAGAGTCATTGAAACACTGTTTGAGATCAGTGATGTGTGATATGTTACAGGTGACAGTGAGTGTATCCGTGAGCTTCACACCTCAGGAGGTAAGCTGCAAGCTAACTGATTATTGCCATAATAAAAGTGCCTTCAATACTTATTCTGCTCTTTTATCTGACAAATTGACAGAAGAATGCCAATGAGCCAAATGCATTCCCAGATGTCTTCCTAACTCTCGGAGCTCCAGGTGACAACCTTGTGATCCCTCTGAGTCCAGTATGTGGCAGACCTCTGTCCTTTGACTTAAACCTTGTTCCGAAGGAAGATGTTAAATATAAGCATCGCTCTCCAAGCCATACAAGTCCCAGAAAGTCCCAGGGTAAGCTTGTGACCAGCCATATCAGTCCGGATGTAGACTGCTTCTCCCTGACTGAAAAGATTCACACAACTCATCTGGAGAAAGAAATGGCTCAAGAGGGACAAAAAGGGAAAGGAAACCCTGGAAAGGGCAAGGAAAAGGCACAGCAAGGGAAAGGAAAGGGGGCCGTAAAGAAAGATAGGAAGAATGGTGGTACTAAATAATGGTGTGGTGTGCCATATTGTAAATTATGTAATAAGAAAAATTACAGGATTTAAATGTGAAAACAATCAGGAGCAATAAAATTGTATTTGTATTTTTAGATGCTCTTGTTAGTGTAGAAATGAAGTTTATTCCATTTTTATTGGGTAATTTGAAGGATATTCATTTGCTAGCTAAATATTCAGTACATACTATACCTTGTCTATTATTTTTTGAGCTTTGCAGAATTTCCACTTGTAAATGCAATGTATACAATTGTATTTTTTTTCTATCAATTATAATTACAATCTTGAATAGAACCCACTGGTCTGCTAAACTGTGTAAAGGTGTGACAAAAAACCCCAAAGAACATAAAAAAAACTCAATAAAAACAACAATACCAAAATGAAACTGTATGGGCAATAATTGACTTTGGTCTGACAGAAATGGTTTAATACAGTTTTATGTAATTCATATCTAGGATAATGTGGTCATATAAAGTAGAACATTCCAAGAAGTAAAAAGAAAACAATGCTTTAGAAATTTTTAACATTTATTTAAGATTTACAGAGAAAATGAACTCTTAAATGCCACTACTGGATCGTGTTTCTTATTCAGCAGAGTCACTTCCCTGAAAGTAAGAGAGATATATAGATATACATGGAGTCAGTGCTTGTAGAAATATTTTGTAGCAGAAAATACAATAACATTCAGTATGTGCTAATGCAGAACATATAGGAACAATCTATGGTAGGGCAGTACTTGGATTTGTCATCAGCAATTAAGCAAATGGAAGAGTGCCCTGCAACTTTACATTTACTTCTGTACATTTAGAATTAGAATGTAAAAATCATGATATACAGATTAAATATACACATATGGTTAAGATATAATACTGTCAAAGAGAATGAAATGTCACCTTTCCAACATCACGGCTCTTGGCTCTCAGCTTGTTGACCTGGGACTCAGCAATGTCAGCGCGCTCCTGAGCTTCCTCCATCTCATGCTGGACCTTTCTCAGTCTGGACATATGAGCATTGGCGTGCTCCTCCTGTGAAGGATTTTAAGTTATATTATTTTAGTTGTTAATGGTAAAATTATTCAACATTAACTGCAACTCCACATGTCACATTATCAATTAAAGCAGTTCACTTACAGCCTCCTCAGCCTGTCTCTTGTAAGCCTTGACTTTGAGCTGCAGCTTGTCCACAAGATCCTGAAGTCTGGTCACATTCTTCTTGTCTTCCTCAGTCTACACAGGTAACAACTGTTACTTAAGAAGTGTTTAAGCAGAATCAAAGAGTAAATAAGCTTGTTTTCAGCAAAATAAGATTTACCTGGTAGGTCAGCTCTTTCACTCTCCTCTCGTATTTGCGGACTCCTTTAACAGCATCAACTCCACGTCTCTGCTCAGCTTCAAGTTCAGCTTCCAGTTCCCGCACCTTTAACGTCATGATAAATAATCAGCTTTTTTATGAATATTTGAGTATAGAGAAAAAAAGGTGGAGTTAATATGATGTAATCAAAGTGTTACTTTTATACTTAAATAATAGTTATAATTTATATACAGTTCATACCCTGGACTCCAGTTTCTGGAGCTGCTTCTTGCCACCCTTCATAGCGAGGTTCTCTGCCTCATCCAGACGGTGCTGCAGGTCCTTGACTGTGACCTCCAGGTTCTTCTTCATCCTCTCCAGGTGAGCACTTGTGTCCTGCTCCTTCTTCAGCTCCTCAGCCATCATGGCAGCCTAAAATTATTTTCTCCATTTAATCAATTCATTTACAAATCCATAATAAACTTTATATTGTCACTGCAAGGAAGTGAAGTATTTAATAGAACAGGAGAGTTAGGGATTAAAACTCACATCAGTGATAGCCTTTTTGGCTTTCTCCTCAGCATTTCTTGCTTCCTGCACAGCATCATCAACCTCACTCTGGATCTGCACAAGATCAGCCTCCAGCTTCTTCTTAGTGTTCAGAAGACTAGTGTTCTGAAGGTTTAAGAAAAAATGTGTAATGTAAATATGATAATATAATGCAAGCTAATATACTGTATATTTACACTAAATATGTAATGTATTTCTTAATTAATATTACATTACTACATTTCTCTTGAAACTAAAAACAAACCTGAGAGTGAAGCAGTCCGACACGCTCACTAGCATCAACCAACTCCTGCTCAGCCACTTTGCGTCCTCTCTCTGTCTGCTCCAGAGCAGCTCTTAGCTCCTCAATTTCAGACAACATCAGACCATTTCTGCGCTCCACCATGGCAACCTGTTCTTTCATGTCTTCCTGTCCTCTGAGAGCATCATCAAGATGCAGTTGGGCGTCCTGATAACAAAAATAAAAACAATTAACTCTGTACTCTTCTTACTTATTTTTAACAAAATGATCTAAAAACTCACCTTGAGCTGTCCCTGGACATTCCTCAGCTGTTTCTGGGCCTCAGCAGCCTGCCTGTTGGCATGGCTCAGCTGAATCTCCATCTCATTCAGGTCTCCCTCCATCTTTTTCTTGACTCTCAGGGCATCATTCCTGCTCCTGACCTCAGCATCAAGAGAGCTCTGCATGGAGTCACTCACCCTCTGGCTGTTCCTCTTGATCTGCTCCATCTCCTCATCCTTCTCTGCCAGCTTCCTGTCAATCTCACTTTTGACCTGGTTGAGCTCAAGCTGAACCCGGAGAATCTTGGCCTCCTCATGCTCCAGAGTGCCCTTTAAATCATTTAAATAGTTATGTAGAAAAAGTAACGATGTGAAAGTAATGTTACAAACAAAGTCAGTTTCTATAAAATACATTACCTCAGCTTCCTCTAGGGCTGCCTGAATTTCAGCTTTCTCAGTCTCAACAGTCTTCTTGGCTTTTT
>VVAS01118180.1:3546-18829 GCA_015103295.1 Ptychochromis oligacanthus
AAAGATATTGAACGCAGATCCCTTGCTATTTCTGAGGCTGCATGAACACAGCTAGAGACAGATTTTTTTTATAAAAGTATCTAAAATGGGATTAACACTAACTTATTGGAAAGCGAGGCCATGCAACTAGGCAGAGCAGGCAAACACAATTAGAATATGCTGACTTTCCTAAGTCCAAGAGAGAGTGCAGAAGGTGATTTAAGTGCACACCTTCTTGTCTGTGGAGGGTGACTTTTACTCAACTTCTGCAGGGATCACAGCTGACCTTAAACAGGTGCAAACTTTGAGTATAGAGTAGCCTGCATTCGAAGAATGGATAAGGTATAACGGAAAAAATGCCATCAAATTATTCCTTGCTATGAGAAACAAAAGTTCAGAAAAAGGTTCAGGTGTCAGTTTCCTTTTAACCTTTAAAACACATTATTGTTGTTCTAGAAGATGTTTTTCATTTATACCTGGTGGTTTCACAAAGTCCTGTAAATTGCCAGTCATACCAATACTTTTGTGCACCTTATTGGTTCACAAGACCACAGATAGTGAAGACGATGAATCGGGATCATGGCATACTGGGGAAAATACCTGCAGGTTTTAGATGCCATCAGCATTCTCAGTGGCAGAAAGTAAGAATAAAAGGCTTTGTGTGGGTGTTCAGCATTTTAAAGATATGGTGCCATTCATATGAGAAGCTGGTTCTTTGTTATAAGTGAAATACTTTTTGTATTCTATATTTTTGGAAAGAGAATAATTTTTTTCCTAATACTTAAACCTTCTCACTGAGAGTTTTTAGTTTTTTTTTAATGTGTCTCTTTGAAGCGAACCTGATGCTTTGAAAACATAATTTTTAGCCTTTGACTCACATCGGTTACCTTGTTCTTTTGACATTGCTCTCATTTTAATGAATGTCCACAGTCAATGTTTAATTTGAAAAGTTTCTCATATTCTCCTGAGGGTTCTTTGAGGCCATGTAGTCCACTATGGCTCTCATTTTAACTTTCTATGGCCATAGCAATCAAGCAGAGAAAGGTTACAGAAAGTTCAGCTTTTTGCTCATAACTGCTTTACTATTCATTTCCCAATAAGAATTGGTCAGATTACCAAGAAAAGTCTATGTGCAAAACTGGCACACTGCCTAAACATATGTGTATAAAATTAGCATTTATTTGCCCCAATCACTTTTTTCTATCTGTTTTTTTTTTTCTTTGCTTTCTGTCATATTCTCTAATACTTTAATACTCTACTATGCCCCTTAAGTACTGTTGGAACTCCAAGTTCTAACACAGGTGTGATTTATCACAAAAAAAAAAAGGTTTGTATTTTTTTTGTAATTTTTTTTATTAACATTAATTAACAAAATTAATTTTCTTTGTCAGATTTGATCAGAAGTGCTGACAAACTAAGGCATCAGTCACACGCTCAGAGACCGGTTAGCAACCATCTGGCAGCTCCGCTCAAGAGGGAAAAATGTGTTTTCCCCAACCAGTTGTGAGTGGTCGTTGGCTGATGCTGGGTGACACTGGTTGCAAAGAAGGTGCTGTGCCAAAAACCTTTTTGCAATTGCTTTGGTGGCTAGCAGATTGCCGCAGTCGCCTGTAGTGTGCACCATTTTACTCTCTGAGCTGTAGTGAGAACATTGTGCCTTACCACTGCAACAAATACATTTCAAAAGGCACAACTCTAACTTTGAAGACGAACAGTCACTGTTTCCGGTTTGCGTTTCACTACCGCTTAGCAAGTAGTTTGCTCGTGTTTGCAGCCACATCAGTGTCTGCCATGCAAACCGCGGCAGCCTGCTAGCAACCAAAGCAATCATAAGGAGGTTTTTGGTCCAGTACCATATACCTCTTTGCTACAAGTTTCACCTAGCGGCAGCCAACAACCTCCAGAAACCACTCATAAACTGGTCGCGGAATACACACTTTTTCCTACCAACCAGCGGTGGTCACAGGGTCAATAACCAGTCTCTAGACCTGCATGAATGGGGCTTTAGCAATTGATCTCACAGCAACCGCTCACAACCAGCTGAGGAATATAAATGTTTCCCTCACAGCTGATGGTTGTCGATGGTTGCTAACCAGTCTCTAGCTCCATGTGACTGAGGTCTAATTAGACTAACTTTAAAAGGTGGTTGAAAACTGCCAATGTTTCCAGCTTACTTGTGTTAAACTGTAACTTTTGTAAATGAGGTTCTTCCATGTCAAAAAGTCTGTATCCACCAGTTAATGATCAATGTAGTAGACATGTAACTCCAAATAAAGAAATTGTTCCTGTATTACAGTGTTAAGATCCCAGTATAACAATAAGCATGTTATTTTGGCCTACCTTAACCCCAGCTGTTTGACTCCTTAGCTAACACATTTGTTCATATTTTTAAAGAGTATGTTTTCACTCCTAACCTTACAAGAAACAGCATTTAGGATGAGGACTATTAAAAAAACATTATCCCAGGTAAAACACCTTGTTTCAGACAGAGGATGAACTGAGGGGCTGCATAGTATAATTATAAGATAAATAAGGATTGCTTTGAATTTTGTAGATCATGCAAAGCTACTCAAGTAGAGTATAAAAAGAAGAAAAATATGGAGTTGGAAATTATCTTTAATGATTGTGTAGTAGTTATTTGGCCATGCTGATACATGGATCTTGCAATGCAGATAACAGTGGTGAATTCCTTAATTCTTTATAAATCTCCTCGCCAGGCGAAAACTGAGAAGAAATGTAGTGCCAGATGTTAGAGTGGTTAGTGTATATTATTGTTTTATATTTTATTGGCTCAATTGATTGTTTCCTACAAGAAAATTTATTTTCACTCCACACTGAGGTCACAGTCCAGGGGTAACAGAGAGAATTTAAGCTACCAGCTATTAACTGTTTTGCTCAAGGACAAGCAGAGTAAATGCTTGCTAGGTGCCTGACATCTAGTCCTCCAGTTAGAGAGTGGTATTCCTGCTCTCTCTGCCACCTTTCTTCCCACTGTCATTGCACACAATGGATTTAAAAGTGATTTGACACACTTTCCTCCTTTTGTATTTTTTCTGCATTCTGGGGAAAATATTTTTGAATAGTAACCACGGTAATTGTTTATTGAGTTCTATTTAAAAAAAAACACACACAAAAAAACAACAGAAACTACTGACTTGAGATTTTTAAATGCTTACTTTTTACATTTGCAGATGGACCACTTAATAAAATGGCAATTACAGGGATGTTTTACAATTTAACTGCCTTGAAAAGCCCCAAGAACCTCAACTACATTTAACATGTGAACACATTTTTTCGGTGACAGCACTGGATCTTCATGTTCTCTTAGAGATAATATTTTCTTTATGAGCCTTACAGATGCAGTGAAAACCTCAGGTCAAATCTTTTTCAACTCAATGAATTCATAATGTAAAGCTACTGTATGATTTGCAAATGGAATGTGCAAATGTTAGACTAATATATGATTTTGAAAGGAAATGTTCTATGCATTCAGGATTAGTAATTTACAAATGCAGATGCAGCAACAGGTGCTTGTTTTACATTCATCTTAGTTTTAGTCTCTGGCAAAGTAAGGTTTCTGCATTTCATATTACTTTATATTAAGAAAGAAATAATGAATCAATCTCTCTCTCTCTCTCTCTCTCTCTCTCTCTCTCTCTCTCTCTCTCTCTCTCTCAACTTGCCTATAAGTATGCATGCATTCCACCTGGTGACCACTCCACACTATTTCTAAGGTCATGCTGGGATAGGCTCTTGGCCTCTGCAGCTCTTAGTAGAATAGCGAAAACATAAAATAGATGAGTGGGTTGATGATTAATTGATGAATACCCAACTGTGTAAATAGTGTATATAAGAGTCAGACAGGATGGGAAGTCACCAAGGAACACATGTGGAGCAGTGTTCGAAGAAGCATTCAAAATTTACTTAGGTAAATGTACCAAAGGCATTGTAGAAATACCCTGTAACAAAAAAAGAGTAGCATTCAGCTTTTACTGAAGTAAACGCACAGACATATCATTTTAGCAGTATCAGAAGTGCAAGTAGTGCATAGTATATTCATTTTCTTTATTTCTTTATCAATTATCCAAGCAGCATTACTTAGAAACAAGTCACATAATCATTTGTTTTGTGAGCTCCAGTAGATTTTTCTTTGCGTACAGGCTGTGATCAGCTGACCTGTGATGCTGCTCTGAGATTCACTGCTCTTTGTGGATTTAGCCAGCTGAATTCAACAAGATATAACAACAAGATGCAACCTTTGAATAAAACAAAATTATTATACTTAAATTTGTTTTGCAAGACGTTTCACAGTAAAACATAACTTCAGCAACACATCATGTATAGATTCAATATCTGATTTAAAAGACAAGAATTAGGACATTACAAGTAAGATATAAATTTCCAGTATATCAAGTGTAACTTGCTGAAAAGTTCTTACCTTTGAAAATAGTCTCTCATCTTCCTCTCCTGTCCTGTCTCAGGATCTTTCTCCATCTCAAAGAGTCTCACATGCATTAACGTTTTTTTCTCTCCTGGCTAAATACAGCAACTGCACATTTAACTACCGAGACACGATGTTTGACAAACTGCACAGAAACACTTTGTGTTTGCTGATATTTGTTGAGCTGAATGAAAAGTTGCATCTGAAATTACCTGCCACATTAGTCTGTTTATCCTCACTCCTCTTCTGTAGCGCTAGCTAGATCTTGAAGCACTACAAACGCAACTTTGACACCTGCACCATGAACACATCACAGGAATGAGAAGGAAAAATGGATGTGTTGAGGGTATAAGTAGGCGTGGAATGTCATTTACTTTTTACTGAACAAGTAACTCCATGCCATCAACTGGAAGCAACGCCAGGCTGCAGCACACGAAAAATTAATTAACTTAGTATTATGTATTAATCTGCCAGTCAGACTTAATTACTCATTTATTGAAGGGCCCAGAACACCGTTCCAGATCCTTCCGGCCCCTGATTACGAATATAGCTTAGTCAGTATTACCAGTAGTAAAAAGCAGTAGTCAATTTATAGCTGTGAAATAAATTTAGGAAAAGTAAAACACATACCTTTGAAATGTAGTTGAAAGCAATTAAATTTTTTACTTAAGTCAACAAAAACAAAAACAAAAAATGCATTCTTTGCACACAAATGCATTACAGTAGTATCTGAGCTAGCAATGTTATGGTTTACTCCAGGTACTTAGACGGCTTGGTTAGGATTTGGGAAAAGAGTCTAGGCTGACTATAGTAAGTTAAGCACTGATTTCATGGATAAAATAATCCAGTGGCTTATATGTACCAGAATGTTGTTTATTATTTTATCTTATCATTTAAGTTTCATTACCTAAATATTTGCATTGTTTATTATCTTATGGTATTTGTGCTTTGAGTTGTTGGCAGTTTACATTGCAGCAACCGCATGTGTATCCATGTGTGTCAACAGAAGCATTTGCTTACTCGTGTGTTTATTCTCTAGTGCCTTTACAAAAGCGTCATGAACAGACTAATGACACAATTATGGCTTACCATGACCATGTGTGCCCTTTCACTACCACTGTAATTTCCCCTTGTCTTCACCCTTGCCATCCACCCTCTCCTCTGGATGACTTCCCCTTCTTCCATGACCCCATCAGAGAATTTAGGCATTGTCGGGTGAATGTGTCAATGGAAGGGTTTGTATCTGGAGGTGCACCTTCCTCTGGCCCCTAAGAATCTCTCTGAGAGCAGGGAGTTTGGCGTGTGTTTAAGTGAAAGTCCTGTTAACCCCCATTACCCTCTGCAGCACTGTACTGGAGGATTAGCAGAATACAAATAACCCCTCTTGCTCCCCCTGTCCTCGACATCTCGGCTCCTACACTATCCACTACAAGAGTTGCTGACGATGAGAAAGAGTGAAATATGATTTGGGGCCATGCAGGTGTTTACTGCATGCTAAACAGTGTCCTGCTGCTCATTATGCAGTCCTTAATGGCAGGGAAACATTAGCAAACGGTGTGAAATTTTAAATTGGGAAGGGTGATGAAGTACCCTCTCAAAATGTTGCTGCTGCTTAGTACCATGTGACCCTGGCTTGCAGAAGCTCAGATCGTGGTATGGAACAAGAGAACTGGCAAAGGGTTTAGAGGCGTATTAATATTTGATCATTCAATTCTTTTTTGTACTGCATTTGTTTTTAGTGTGAAATAAAAAAGCATAACAAATCAATGAAAGCTGATCTACCATGAGCAAAACATGCCCACAGACTTTAGACATTTCTAAATATTGTTTATATTAGTGGATAACAATGTAGTGAACTCTGCTTTGCCTAACAAAGGGAACATTTGCCATTTACCAAAAGCCAATTTTTATCCACATGTTTGTCGTGAAATCAGTCGATTCATGTATGATATAGGACTAGAACTATGTTTTTCCCTTTTAATTCATTGACCAGTTGTTCAGTCTAAATATCTATAACGAACGTATGCAGCATAACAGGCCTATTGGTGTCAAAACGGATACCAGGTGAGTCCCAATAACTGCAACAATTATGTGAAGTCTTAACAAAGGTTTTTTATTAACAGAGTAGATGTACTTCATTTAAGCACAATATAAAGTTCCTCATGGCTGTATATATAATATACATATTACTGAATAAACAAACATATTTTTGCTATGAGATGGTTAAAAAAAATGTCTTCTGTATACATAATTATCTAAAATCTAAAATGGCCTCAGCACTGTGCCAAGAACTTTAATCCATGAGCTGATCCCTAGGCAGATCTGGTTCAAGGTTCGTCCTGACATTATTAAGGAAGGATTCATTTATTTATTCACTTACTTATACTGTGTGGGCAATCATCATGCCATGGCTTCATTAACAGTTTTAAACATTCATTAGCTCTTAACCTTCAGCCTTAACCCAGTTCATACAGGGAAGTATAGCGAAAACCAGAAAGAAAGTAACTATTCATTTTCTATCCACACACCCACAATCTATGTAGTTGTCTCTTATCTCTGGCTTCCTCTAATGTCATCTTCCAAACATTTTTTTCTTTCCTCTGTTTCTGCTCTCTTGTCTCATTCTCATTGCTCACTGTGCTTCAATTCATCCTCCTAGTTTCCATCATCTCCTCCTCCATGTTCTCTTTTCTCCTTTGCAGCAGCTCAGACCAATATAGTGCAGACCAGTATGAGATTTCTTGGTTGATAGAGAGCCACAGCCTCTCTAGCACACTGTATTTGTGTGTGCCTGCTTGTATGAGGGTGGGTGTGTGTGTGCATGTGTGTGCATTTGTGTGTGTGTGTGTGCGCGCATGTATGTGTGCTTGCACCTTTGACTCTGTTACTGTGTATATAGTGTTTTGTATGTGAATTTATTTTTGTGCAAGACGGAGTGTGTGTGTGTGTGTGTGTGTATTGGTCACAAAGCAGATCTGCAGGGCAGTGGCTGTCAGTCTAATTCTATTTCTATGGGAGACAGAGATGCTGGAGATAGCAGTGTTGTGTGAGCTACTGTACTGCCCGGGCTTGTGTTTCAGTGGAGTTTCAATTAAAGTGAACTGACTCCTGGGAGAAGAGTGGTGGCCATCCGCCATGCTGCAGACACACACTCTATTCCCTGAGACTGATCGAATGGTTCCACGCTATACAACACAGCTTGACAGCACACGGGCTGATGGAAAATAGTGAAGCAGGCAGGCAGGTACCGCACACACAAACACACACAGTCATCAGTCTGCAAGTAGACACACACACAGGCACGCACACACATACAAACACATACAGTGACTCTCTTGTACACATTTATAAATCCCCTTTGATTGCAGTTTTGTTTTGAAGGAAGCTCTACATGATTATTGGGACTCCAATGCCTATACATGCTTTTGCTGAAAAATTACATTTTATAGAAATTGGCTACCTCACGCTGTGCATGACTGCACCCTTGGAGCCAAAATTGCTAAACTTTGTCATTGTTCGCTTGATAGGATCCATATTGTTGCCACCTGAAGTCTACTGTGTGCATATATTTTTAGGGTTATTAATCATAGTGGCATCTCATTTTTGCCGGCTTATTCCTCAGAGAGTGTACAAAATGTCAGTGTCGTGCGACATCAGCTCACCACCTCCTGGGGAATAAATGTACTTAGGCTGAGAGCTTGTATGATTCTTGCATGGCAGGACCACTGAGTCCATTTCTCTCCTGAGCTCATAAACTAAATCTAATGTTTAGTGCACAGACATAAGTGGAATAAGTCTCAATGGGCTATATTTTAGGCCAAGTTTCTTTAAAGGGAAAGTATTCGGGACTTACTGAAGTAATGATGTAATTTACATACACAGTGAGTCGAGTGAATTTTACTGACTAGCAATGGAGGAGAGACATACTAACTATTATTCAGTTATAATGAACAGCAAACTGAGTACAGACACACATATTCACATGCATAATATTAAAGTAACAAGAAACCGGTCACTTGATTCCCAAAGAGCTATTAACTGAAAACCTGGGATATCCCAGTATGGTGTGCAGTGTGTATTTAAAGGTACATTCAGTCGGTTTTTGAGGTTATTTAATAGAAAAAAAAAGAATATTGTACTCATAAACAAACATTGATTAGTGTGTAATTATGTCTTCCAACAAACTGATGCATTCTCATAAACTTAGAATTAATCCATTAAAAATACATAGAAGCGGGGGGCTGGTTTGTGGAAGCTGCCATGTTGCCCCACCATCTTGAATACAGTGGACGAGATAGACATTGCCATCCTGCCTGATTGCGTTTTATGTATGTATCTAGAGACCAGCCACATATGTAGTACACATAATAATTTCCGCTAAAGGCGGAGGAGAAGACAACTCATAGGTGTTCACGTGCCGTGGAGGCAAATTTTAATTTGTGCCGGCACCTTCAGACTCAAGATATGAAGGATCATACCTATGTTTTATCATCTGAGAAGGGGTCCCCTTCACCAAAGAAGCGAAATTGCAAAGGAACGTGACCGACATTGGGATGAAACGTCATCCTCTTCCTCCTCACCACAAGCCTCATCTCCTGAACTGAAGTCAGGGCTCTAACACGAAGTCGTGCATAAACATGCTTATTTATTCCCAATATTGTCGCAATTATTTATTGTCAGCAGATTAGACTACGGCCCTCCCGTCTCCAAACAGCTAACAACAAGCCAGCTAAAAACAACAAGAGCTGGTCATAAGCTAACATTATACCAGCTAATGTTAGGCTTGAGTGTCCTAAAAATCGCACTTTCCCGCGAACCGCGGAGTTTAGAGGTGACTGGGGTGTGACTGGGCCAGCCACAGCCGTTATGGGGTACATAACGGCTGCTGTCTAAATTTACAGCAGGCACCATAGCTAGGATTATTGGATTGGGAGGGGTAAGAAAACAGAATCTGCAATCTGCAATCTACTGACATCTAGCGGTGAGATTTTACACACTGTACCTTTAAAAAAAAAACTTGAGGAAACTGGACAAGTGGAGTACAGAAGGAGAAGTGGCAGGCCTAAAAAAGTATCTACAGCAGATGAACAGTATCTGAAAGTGATGTCCTTAAAAATAGGAAAAAAAATCCAGCAAAGACCTGACACAGTACCTGAGAGATGCATCTGGACCTTCAGTTGATCCCTCTACTGAGAGCATTTCTGATGAAGTCTCATCAGAAATGGTCTCAGTGGAAGGGTGGCTGTCAAGAAGCCATTCTTAAGGAAGCGAAACAGGGAGAAAAGGCTGAGGTATGCCAAATTACACAAGAACTGGACTGAAAATCAGTGGCAACAGGTCTTATGGAGTGATGGATGCAAATTTGAAATTTTTGGTTGAAATCGTGAACAAGGACGACCAATTTTGTTCTGATGCAAAGATTTGTACAGATGTGAAGATGTTAAGAAAGTGTTCTGTTTACATGACATGAAATGAAAACATTTTTGTCACTAAAGTCAATGAATAATCGTGATCTCAGTATTGGACAAAATATCTCAGTGATCTCAGTGATTATCATTTTGGCCATAATCATGCAGTCCTATCTCTGTGCATTGCACCCATGCAGTCTGTGGATGATCAATCCACCCTGTCATCCAAATATGGTTACTGGATGGAGAATATTCCAAACTCAAAGCTTCAGAATGGGTGATGTGAGCAACAGAGTACTAGCGAAGCACGAGCAGCTAAAGAGCCAGATATCTCCCTAAGGTGTTGGTGGAGATTGAAAACAGAGCTAAAAGAAAAGTTAATGTTGAAATTAGATTTGCCAGGTGGCCTGAAAAATGGCTCCAAATGGAAGCTAAATGCTGCCAAATGTTGCTCTGTATCTTTTGAGTGTGTAAATAGGCAAATGTTTTCTAATATCATCTTGAAAAGTAATATGATAACGTGTCAGTGTTGTGTTCGCAGTTTGTTTGAAGTGTTGAAGAGAAAACAATCGCATCTGAATGTCCATTTTATTCTGAAAGTTTGGATCATTTCACATTAGCATTGTCAGATCATTTTTATGTGGACTTACAGATGTTCAAATCCATTTTTTTTCCCAAGTACTTTTCAGCCACATTGGCATAAACGTGTGTGAGATCCAAACATCCACAAAGTCATGCAAATTGGACTTATTCTTTCTGCTGAGGAAGACCATATGATATGAGTGAAAGCTCCAAGACAGACTATGAAGTGAGGCTGGTATATAAGCTGCTGTTTAGAAGATTAAGAATAAACCTTAATGGCTTAAAAAGGTAGTTTGCACTAATTTCTTCAAATACTAGTAAACCAATCCTATCACTTTCTAGAGAACATATGGTTGGAACAGCTGTAAATAAAACAGGGGTGCTGACAGCCCTATAGTATACGGGAACAATGCAGCATACACTGTGCGTTCTCAGTGCAATGAAAAGCAAGCCAAAAATTCAAAGCATTATTGAATCAAGTTCAGTTTAATGCTTTGCAACTAAGCAGAAGACACTTTACAGCACATCCTTTTTGTGGCAGTGTTTGCCTGTAGTGTGTTTCAGGTGATATGCAGTTGAACATATACAATAATTTGCCATTTGTCTAGTCTACTTTACCACACTGTTGCACAGACAAGGTGCTAACTTGCTTTTCCCTGTATTCTCTCTATGTAGCCCTGTCACATAGAACAAGCCAAAACCTGCTGTTTATTTCTTAACATACACTTACCGAGTATCCCCTGACTTCACTTGTTTACACGTGATAACATGCCTTAAGTAAACCCAAAGAGGGGCTCCATCAGTGTCACATGAAAAGGCAGTGTTTACTCCAGTCAGCGCTCTTTAATCTTGACATGTGAAGAACGACACTAATTTCCTCTCTTCTTTTCTCCTGAAGGGGAAAGGCGTTCTGATGATGTAAACACCTTAGTTTATTGTGGCTGCTTTCAAATTGCCTGAAGTGGCTGTTTCTGTAATTGTGGGTTGGAGCAAAGTGGAAGTGATTATGTGTGTGTTGAAGACTGAGCTTGTCTGCACAACAAAAAATACACACATTTGTGTAAATAATCGTGTTCACTGATTCTGCAGTGGTGTCGTGACAAGTGTGCCATAAATGATCTTTAAACAGGCACCTTAACTTGTGACTCTATCACACTTACACCTAGATAAAGATCTTTAAGCAAAAGTAATTACCTGCCAGTTACTCCTCTTAAATGTACGGCAGACAAGGAAGGGGGGAGGCTTGAGGAGACAAAAAAGAAGCAGCAGAGAACATTTAATAGCAACTAGAACAAGACATTCTCATACTAGGGCGTCAGATGCTGCCATTCTATCAATCAGCATCAGAAGTCAGTGGCGATTGCCTTTGATGCATCAGCAGCAGCAATATTTAACACAGAGAGATAATTGTCCTGTTATAAAAGAGTGATAAAGTTTGCATTTGGAACACTTTATTTTCAATTCAATTCAATACTAGACAAAGATAACCCGATTAAATACAAAATGTAGGTTTTAAAATGATGATTTAATTTATTCAGGGACAAAAGCTATCCAAACCTACCTGGTCCAATGTGAAAAAGTAATTGCCTTCCCTTGTTAAATCAATTAACTGGGATTTACCATATTTTCTGGAAAGCTGTGTTCAGTTTCACTAGCCACACCCAGGCCTGATTACTGCCAGACCTGCTGAATCAAGAAATCTCTTAAATAGAACCTGTCTGACAAATTGAAGTAGGCTAAAAGATCTCAAAAAGCAACACATCATACCACAATCTAAAGAAACAGCTGAGAAACACAGTCAGTGACATCCATCAGTCTGGAAAGGGTTACAAAGTCATTTCTAAGGCTTTGGGACTCCAGTGAACCAAGGTGAGAGCCATTATCCACAAATGGAGAAAGCTTGGAACAGTAGTGAACCTTCCCAGGAGTGGCCGGCCTACCAAAATTACCCCAAAAGCACAACGGCGACAAATCCAGGAGATTACAAAAGAACCCAGAACAACATCTAAAGAACTGCAGGCTTCACCTCCCTCAGTTTAGGTTATTGTTCATGATTCAACAATAAGAAAGAGACTGGACAAAAATGGCATCCATGGGAGAGTTCCAAAGCAAAAACCAATGCTCACCAAAAAAACACACAAGGTCGACTCACATTTACCAAAAAACATCTTGATAATCCCCAAGACTTTCAGGACAATATTCTGTGAACTGATGAAACAGAAGTTGAACTTTTTGGAAGGTTTGAGTCCCGTTACATCTGGCATAAAACTAACAGAGCATTTCATAAAAACTACATCATACCAACAGTCAAACATGGTGGTGGTAGTGTCCAGGTCCTGAAGCTGCTTTTCTGCTTCAGGACCTGGACAACTTGCTGTAATTGTTGGAACCATGAATTCTGCTCTCTACCAGAAAATCCTGAAGGAGAATGTCCAGCCATCAGTTTGTGCCCTGAAGCTCAAGCACACTTGGGTTATGCAGCAGGACAATGATCTGAAACACACAAGCAAGGCCACCTCTGAATGGCTCAAAAACAACACAATGAAGGGTTTAGAGTGGCCTATTCAAAGTCCGGACATAAATCCGACTGAGATGCTTTGGCATGACCTTAAACATGCTCAAAAACCATCCAACGTGCCTGACTTGGTTAGCCTTTTTCCCTTAATAAATGAAAAAATCATTTAAAAACTGCATTTTGTATTTACTCCGATTAATCTTTGTCTAATATTAAAATTTGTTTGATGATCTGAAACATGTAATTGTGACAAATATGCAAAAAACTAAGATATCGGGAAGGGGCCAAATATTTTTTTCACACCACTGTATGTGAGATGTCAGTGACTGACGCTCTGAGTATGTTGAAATGTGGGATAAAGCAAGAGCTGGGGCCAGTTTTAAAAATGAAGTGTTTAGTGAAGGGGAAAGAAGGAACTACAAACAGAAATTGAGTGAAGTCTAATTCAATTTGATTCCATTTTATTTATATATCACATAAATAAAATCACGAAATCACAGCAACAGGGTGTTATCCCTTTATATTGTAGGGATGAGACCCTACAATATTAGAGACAAAACCCCAACAATCAGATGACCCCCTATGAGCAAGCACTTGGCGACAGTAGGAAGGAAAAACTCCTTTTTAACAGGAAGAAACATCCAGCAGATTCAGGCTTAGGGAGGGGCAGCCATCTGCCGCGAGCAGTTGGGGGTCAACAGAAACAGTTTAGAGGGAATGGAGAGGGAGGATTTGGGAGGCAAGGTGACAACTGATGACACTGAAGGAGCGTTATAAGCCACAACAGCAGTCTCCTCTGACAAGTCCATTTCTCTATTTTTAGGACTTAGCACACTTATCTCTTTGAGTTGTGTTTCGTCTGTGGCAGGAAAAGGCCATGAAATGTTTCAAAAGAAAGTATAAAGATTATAGAACTTCACTGGAGCAAACCTCTTCTTTTCTGTGCTTCTGCAAATACACAATATACACGGCGTGTTTATGGTCATCATCATCATCAGCTTAATACTCACAAGCCAAAACTATCTAACTGTGTGCATGAATGCAAGAGTCTTAAAGTAAAGGACAAAATGTCAAACAGCCCAGACATAATCTTGAAGAATAAAAGGAATCATTTGAATGCAGATTTTGGCATTGATTACCATGGCAACTGGCATTTGCATCAACCGTAATATAAGCCTTACTATTTCAAATATTAGCTAATCTTGACAGGCTGAATATGGTTTAAAAAATTACTTTAACGAATGCCTGAGTATATATGTATTGCAGTATTTAACCAGACATCACTGTTCTGCTGCACCAACAAATGTCAGTCTGTCTCTGCTGAGGATTAACAATGCATCTTCACATCTCCATTTTCCTCCTGCCTTCAATCTATATCTCTTCTTCCTTTGTTCCTGCTTTGTCAGGCATTGTAATCCCCATCTTTTCACCTCCTACAAATTAAGGCCTGCATTCAGCCATCAATCATGCAACTGCAGTCTTAAACAGAACAAGAAGATAAAGAGACGAGGGCGGCAATGCTTATTTGTCTATCAATTCCCTCTAACTGACTAACTGCCAGCGATGGCCCTTTGCTGTGTAGGATTAGTGTGTTATTCGGTTCCATTTCTGAAGCCGTTCTGGTTATTTGGTTGTCAAACCGAGGTGCAGCATGGTTTGTACGCTACCTGCTTGCCTCGCCACTACTGGTGCATGAAGACAAACTAATTTTCTCCTCCACTGGTAATGAAGAATGAAATCCTTTTGTTCAGTGGCAGTGGGTTTAGCACACAATTGTCTTTACTTCTGTGTGCTCTTACAGAGCAGGTCAAGTAGATTTTTCTAAAGTGCCTTGTGCTCTCTCAGTGAGAAAGATGATTCATTTAAAGAGGCATTGAAGCATATATTGTTAGCTTGCTGCCTTTGATACACTACCTCATGACTGCTGATCTTGCACACTAAAGTGCCTATTAACAAAAACATACAAAATTTCATACCAAAAACATCATAGATAGCTGCATGAATGTTGAATACTTTGCAAAAATCTTTGCATAATCTTGAATTATGACCCATTACTCAAAGAGGCATTTCATCGGTTCCATATTCACTCTGCATGAAAATCTACATGTAACATGTCAGTCTGAGATCACATTAAAAGACAGAAGCAACTGAAAAAAACCTGCCTCCACAAAAGCTTATTAAAGCTCTCAAGGATGCTTGGTACAATACCTGTCCAGGATAGTGGGTGGTCTGAAATATATACAGTACATAACTTTTTTTTTTTTTTCTTTCTTTCTTTCAGTTTTCTGCACTTAAGCTTTCATTCACACAGTCCTTGAGTTCAGTAATTCACCCCCTGGCAAGCTCTCATTGCTAGGG
>VVAS01118198.1:8455-19685 GCA_015103295.1 Ptychochromis oligacanthus
ATTTTAGTTTAACCAAATCGCATTCAAATGTGTACAGAACAGCAGCCTGATCCTCCAAAGCTTGTAATGCATTATAACTCAAAACTGTCTCACAGGTTGCAGACTACGCAAATGAATCCAAGCTAAAAACATTATTTTATACTTATTAATAACTGTAACAAATGAGGTAAAACAAGCCTACATTTGGATTAAAATCAAAGAAACCCAAAGCAAATTCTTTTTCATGATTCTGAATCCACAACTTTTTATCGCTAAATATTTGTTTGGCCGTTTATCTGTCATCAATAAAAACAAAACAAAATCTCATGAATGCAGGCTCTGTACCAAGATCTCCAAAGTGCGCCGCTTCCATGTGGCTCGGCTGTTTCTTGAGGATGGCGGTGCGACCGCGCGCGAAGGAGTCCATGTTGGCCGAGATGGCGTTGATGGCCACGTGGCTGGGCCCGGCAACTTCCTGGATGGCATGGTGGTTCCTCAGACCTGGAGAGTGAGGGCTGGTTGGTGCTGTGACTGGAGGACAGAGGACCGAAAAACAGAATTTAGATGGAGAAAAAAAAAAAGGAAGAAAAGGCATACAACAGTACTGATGTTCTGAGTGGCCTGAATGTATGACGACAGTGTGATTTGTATGAAAAGGTCTTTTTAGTGAGGGTTTTAGAAAGAGCTCATAGTGTACACAAAGCCTCAGGCTGTGGCAGATGTTTGAGAAGACAGACTGCTCAGTGTTTGTTTCACTGTGCGCTGGGAGTGTTGCTAGCTAGAGGCTGCAATTTTAGTCCTTGAGACAATTTAACCAGCAGTGATTAAAGATACTAAAGCAAAGACATGTGATTCTTTCAGCTGTGTTAAATTTAAGACTTTTAAGGCCTTTTTAATATCACATAATAACAGCTTTTTAACATCATACCAATCCAAGATTTAGGGAAAGCCAGTGGGAGGAACAATGCTTAATTACATATTTAATGCCTGCATTTATTGGCATTTACATCACATGTTTGTCAGTACTTGCCATCTAGAGGTAATAATAATTTCTAGAAATGCAGTTACAAAATTTAAGTGACCTGAGTAAGTGGTAGAAAACTAATAATTGGATTAAACTAAAGTAAATGATTTGCTGTTTAAGCTTAATTAAGTTCAAGCTAAAAATCAATGAGCTTCCTGACTGCTGCTATGGGTCTATGAATTAAGTTTAAACTTTTTAATACAGTCTAAGCCCTTCTTTGAAGAAACTTAATCTTGTTATACTTTAAGACCCACAGATACCCTGTAATGTACTTCTGAGAGCAATCAGAGATGAACATCATCTAAAATTCATCTCAAAGTGAGCATCAAACAACAAGTGCATCAAAAACTACAATACTGGATATTAAAACTCCTGTGTCTCACGTGCTTACATCTCCACCAAACACAGCTGTTTCATTTCAACATTATGCAACACCTCCATAACCTCAAAAGAGTAAAGAGGAGCTCACCTCTATTGACTTTAGCGTCTGTCCCTTTCTCAGGTTCTTTGCTTTTGGCTGTGGGGAGAAAGATGAGAGCAGTGGTTAGACCTAGAGAAGCAAGCAGCATTTTGAATCACAATACAGGGTGACACCAGCGGGCGAAGAACTGATATGTGAGATTTCCTTGGCAGGTAAGGTAAAGTGTTGATGTGTTGTAATGGTGACACGTTTCCCACACTAGTGATTCTGCAATACTCATTAGACTGTAAGACAGTCCTCTATGAAAGGCTACATGATCATATCTGCATAACTGAATACCCCTAAAAAGCAAAAAAAAAACAACAAAAAAAAAACAATTTTGAGTCATTGTAGTGGCAGTGTGATTTCAGTGTGAGTGTGTTATTACTGAGTGTGAATAGTGTGTCAGTTCAGTTAATTAGCCCTCAAATACACTGTCCTCATAACTGCTATGCTGTCCAGACATAGCTTCAGCTGACAGACTTGAGTTAAATGATGAAACCAGTTTCTGATATGTGAAAGTCATGTCCATCCCGCTTTCTATACAACAGTGTTTCTCAACCTTTTGAAAAGGTAAAAAATGTTAATGTCACAAACCCCACAATTTTTAATCAATTATTAAAGATAAAAAAGGCGGAACAGCACCATCAACAATTTTGTTTGTTTATTTTCCCTACGTAAATTACATTCATTCAACTTTAGATTTTTGGTCATCCACAGCCCACCTGCAGAGGCTCTATACACCTCAGTTTGAGAATCACTGTTATACAGCAGAACAGACCAGGCTTTTATACTGGACATCAGCATTGAGAGTCCTGAGATTTGTGACCTTGGTCTATCAGCTCTAGTTTTCCTTCAGCCGATTGTGAGCCAGTTTACACATGAAGGTTGCCAAGACTTACTGATTAGTTGAGGAAAAATACACAGAATCAGAGTTTAGTGAGTAAGCCAACACAGTGCATTTTTCCATCCATTTTCTGCTTATCTGGGGCCAAGTCGCTGAGGCAGCAGCCTAAGCAGAGAACCCCCGACCTCCCTCTCCCCAGCCACCTCCTCCAGCTCATCCGGGGGGAACACCAAAGCATTCCCAGGCCAGCCAAGAGATGTAATCTCTCCAGTGTGTCCTGGGTCTACCACATGGCCTCCTCCCGGTAGGACATGCTCGGAACACCTCGCCCAGGAGAGGCCAGCCACCCTTCGGAGAAAGCTCATTTACGTCGCTTGTATCCGCAATCTCATTCTTTCGGTCACTACCCAAAGCTCGTGACCATAGGTGAGCATAAGGACGCAGATCGGCCGGTAAATTGACAGCTTCGCTTTTACGCTCCAAAGCCATCTGTCAATCTCCCGCTTCCCTTACTCGTGAACAAGACCCTGAGATACTTAAACTCCTCCACTCCAGATGACCCCTATGAAGGAAAGACAACCAAGGGACCAGTTTAACCCGTATAGGGTATAGGGTTACCGGGGCCCCACCCTGGAGCCAGGCCTGGGGAGGGAGCACGAGGGAGAGCACCTGGTGGCCGGGCACAGCCCAAAGAGAAGGCATGGGCCTTCCCTCCTGTAGGCCCACCCGCAGGAGGCACCGCAGGGGTTGAGTGGTCGGGTGTGTCAGGCCGTGGTCAAGGGCAGAGGCCGTGACGGACCGATCCCTGCCTATCGAGGCTGGCTACTGGGACTACTGGGACAGTGGACAGTGCATTTAATACTAAAAATATGTCAAGTCACTCCAAAGCTCTGTGACTGTCAGATTAACAGAAAAAATGATTTATGTACCCTGCAGTGCAATGAGTGCATGTTGGCAGACATGGTGGCAACTACTCATCAGGGTGACCATTCATATCTTTGGATTAGGCAGTTTGCTCGGGCCAAGAGACCATTTCGAACAGTGGCATTACAAAATGGACTGGCAGGCTTGGACAAATGGAACTGAAGATGCTCTTTCTGTGAGACATTTGGCACAGAGCCATTTCTGATTGAGTGTGTCAGCCAAGAGTCAGAAACGGCCAGCACTCAAAGGCCGTCTGTCACAGAGAAGAGACGTGACTTTTAAAAAGTCTGGACCCTAATAATCTTTACACTACTGAACTAAAACATGGCTCTGCAAACAAGAGCAGATGTTGCTGTAAGTGTAGTAAAACATTACAGGACTGTGGTGGGTCAGTGAAATCGACGTTACGATTGGGGGAAAAAAAATCTGTATTTTGGATTATCAGAAAGCTGGGCAGAAAAAGATTTTATTCAATTGATAAAAACACCTTTAATGACTGCAAAAAATATCCTCTGTACGAAAACAGCGCAAGAAACAAAATACTGGAAATATGGGGCAAATGACTTCTAACTTATTCGCTCATTTCAGATTGATTTGTAAAACTTTCACTTCTGGTTTTTTTTTGGCACTGGTATTTTTTCCCCCTGCTAACAGGGAACATATTCACTTCCTGTCAGTCCTGACTGACATCCTGGTTTGGATAAGTGAAGTCTATATTTCCTCATTTTGGTGATCTGATGTGTCAGCTGTTTTGAACACTGTAGCCTATGAGGAAAAAGCATTAATCTCTCTCTTTGGGATGACCAACTGCAGGTCATTTTAGAAGTGCTGATTTTCTAAGGAAACAGGGGCAGGAGTTCTGCCGAATCCATTATACCATGACGGCCCGTTCTACCAAAGTAATCGGATAGACCCGTTGTCAGAAACCTGGCTTGGTGAGAACACCTCTCAGTCAGAATGGGATGGCGCAGCAGGAAAATAAAGTTGTTCCTCGTTTCTTTAAAGTTCCAGTTTATTTAGTACACTTAGCTGAAACTAGTTAGGTCAGGCGTCCAAATCACTTTACCCCTGTTATAATGTTCAGCTTGGCTGACACTGTTTCACAGAAGTGTTCATTTGTGGTCACCGTGGAGGTTACAGTTTGTGGCCCAACTGCTATTTTATCTACCCTACTTTAAAACGACGCAGACTAGACACATAATGCGCCTGTCAGTATGACTACAGGCCTCAAAATGAACACAAAGGACGTCAAACTGTGCGGGTTTAGCCTGAAATTCACTGTCACACTGCGTTCAAACACACACAGCAAAAAGACAGGCCCGACCCATCTGCTTTCTACCTGATAGTGATTAGAAATTAAGACTAGCCAACGCTAGGATGTCTACAGCCAAACGTTTCTTAACTGAAACTCACACCTTCCTCAGACTGAGACACAACCTGTTGCTGTTAATATGTTTTGTTTTGTTTTGTTTTTCGCCACGTCCTGCTCGGTCAGTATGTATGGAAATGCCTCCACAGAGCTAGCTAGCTGCTACAGAACATTTCGACACAAGCGTCGGTTTACAGCAGATAACAGCGCTGGTTTCATGCGGTGGAAGCCCTGAATTATGCGTGCACACAGGAAGACAGCGACGTACACTTCTGATAAGTGTCTGCGGTGCGATTTAACGTCACCCCGGCTAACATTAGGCTAGATAAAGCTGGGAGGGGGGGACGGGGAGGCCACCGCTAAGCTAACCGTGTAAATGCAGCGGAGCGGGAAACACATTCCCACAAACACCTCGGTGGACACGGCTAAAAATGTAATTAACCTCCGCCACATTAGTCACATCTTATCGGGGACCCCTCTCGCCCCTCCCCGGCGCTGGCTGCCGTCGACGCTGCAGCCGTCAGCGGGAGCTTTTTTCCCCCCTCACCTTTCCTCTTGAAAAACGACATGACGGGTTTCACACTCTGGACGTTTCCTCAGCTCGCTGACACCATGCCGTGGATTCGCGGTTCCCTTCATTCAAATGCAACTGTCGTGTACCCTCCTGGAGCTGGAAACGGGGTGTTATCGCAGCCGCGGCGAGTGCCGTCAATTTAAAAATTTCTGCAAATCCAAACCCAGTTCGGCGGCCATATTGTCAATAAACGTCTCACTTCCGGGCTGGTGCGGCAGCAGCATTGTGGGAAATGGTGTACCACCCTGCTTTGGTCAGGAGAGGGCGCTCTTTGCACATGGACGATAACTACAATACTAACTTCTTTTTTTTAAGTGATTTGGTTTCTACATTTTAATAAAGGATATTCTTAATTAGTTTAGTTATTATATTGTAAGTGTGGAGAGACATTAGAAGATAAATAAACTGAAAGCCAGTGTATGTTGGCTCCCTGCAAACAAGCAGTTCCTTGCAAAGCAAGTCTCATCACTCAGCAGCCAGCTTGAAATGTCTCCAGACACTTATTGGGGTAGTTATTTTTGAATTATTATCTAAATTAGCAAATTAGCTTTAGATAATGTCACTAGTCCTGGGACATAAAAACTGCATATATGAAATCAACAGTTAAATATGGTTAGAAGAACAGCTTAAAATGTTTGCTGACTTTGCCTGAAAATATGATGTCTTTGTCTCTGTTTTCTAAAGGTTAATTTTGGAGAACCTTCAAGGAACCTTTAGGGGAAATTTCCTAAAGCTACCTTGAAGATCTACTGTAGGTTTTACATAATAGCATTCAGGTAAACCTTCCTTGAACGTTCTCTGAAGGTTGCACATAATAACATTCAAAGTACCTCCTTATAACATTCTTCAAAGGTTGCAAACACTGTAACCTTCAGTGAACATTCAAGTCTCATGAGGGTTACCGTCTGCCATGGTTAGCTGTTAAAAGGAAAAAGATCTACTTTTATGTCCAGATTTGTCCCTAGCCTCTGTTGTCATTAATGCCATTTTTTTTTCTGCAGTCTTACAAACAAATAATTTTTGAAACATGCATGTTTTGCTTTGATATTTACGTATTCAGTCCATGATGTTGTGTTTGCTATAATCTATTGTAGGTTACTACTGCCTTATATCAATGTTTCAGGCTCCTTGTGGCGGTGTAATGCTGTGGGGGATATTTTCTTGGGACACTTTGGGCCCCTTAGAAACAACTGAGCATCATTTAGACGCCACAGCCTACCTGAGTATTGTTGCTGACCATGTCCACCCCTTTATGACCACAGTGTACCCATCTTCTGATGGCTGCAGCAGGATAAGGCACGTGCCCAAGCTCAAATCATCTCAAACTGGTTTCTTGGCCATGACAATGAGTTCACTGTACTCAAATGGCCTCCACAGTCACCAGATCTCAGTGCAACAGAGCACCTTTGGGATGTGGTGGAACGGGAGATTCGCATCATGGATGTGCAGCCAACAAATCTGCAGCAACTGTGTGATGCTATCATGCCAACTAAATCTCTGAGGAATTTAGTTCCACGAGCGTGTTGAATCTGTGCCACAAAGATTTAAGGCAGTTCTGAAGGCAACAGGGGTCCAACCCAGTACCCAGTTGTACCTAATAAAGTGGCCACCGAGTGTATATTAGAAAAATACAAAAAATAGAACCCCAAAAGGCACAATATATAGTGCTTTTCCAACACCAAAGAACTGAAAGTCAGAATAATAAAATCAACTTGGTTTATTAATTAGCTGTTCACAGGTCATACATTGTTCCATCAGTGTCACTGTGATAGTTTTCCATTGAGGAAAGATTTATTTGAAATAATACAAAACTGGTTTAAAACACTAAAATCAGGTTAATTTTAAAACCATATCAGGGGTTTGGGAGTACACAGTTATACACCTACAGACTCTATTGAATGTGCGGGATATTTCTACCACCTCATGGCTCCTTAAGCACCAGCAGAGGTCATTTCTCAATTGTCTGCTATGTAGCAGGGCTACTGCTATCCCACCCTGTCCCAGCGAGCGGAACTATGAGAAAGATGTGTGGTGCATATCAAGCACATTATGTGCACACCTACATGAGGCCTAACCATACAAATAAGAGAATATAGGATGTGGGTGACTGGGCCATAGAGGCCTTTAAAAAGTTAGTTTTCCCTAAGAGCAACCTTACTTGCTGCAACAGTGTGGTCTGCTCCGTGTTGCACAACTTCTTTTTTTTTTTATTACTGCAGAGTTGGCAGGCGGATATGTAGGTCAAGGTCCAAGTGCACAGTTTTTTCAGAAGTAACAAAAGTTGTTACACCAGCTAAGCAGGCAATCCAGATCACTTCAGTAGCATTCATTCATTTTATTGCTTCAACTGTAGTGATTTTGCTTGTAAGAAATGCAATATGTTTTAAATGATTCAAACAATTATTAATCACATTCTGTTGCCTCAGTTCAGATTATCAAAAAATACTGTACGGCCAACATTTTTTTATGCAATTTTTCAATCTCGTCCAACACTGTGGGTCTCCTTTGGCCTGTCGATGCGATAGACAAACTCTGCAGGCATGAAGTAGCCCAGGTACTCCACACTGTCAGGTGTAGTGTCTATGTAGTAGTGGCCGCCTTCTCCGTGATGGCTGAAGCAGTGGGTGTGTTCCACACGCAGGTCCAGGCCCTGAATACAAAGCAACCAAGTGGACATTACAAAGAAGCCTACTTTGCAAAAGTATTTAATTAGGTAATAGAACCATGAGAAGATCCTTGTTTCCTGCATCACGCTGAGACGTGAGTGTGCTTGCTTTAACTTACAGGGTCTCTGGATACGAGCACCGACTGGCAGATGAGTGGAGCGCTGACCTCGAAGTGCTTGAGCCAGCTGTTGACGTCATCGTTGGTGTTTAGGGGGCAGACCGAGAACTGTCTTGGCTGTTGATAGGCAAAAACAAGGACACAAATCAAAGCATGTGGCTGGTGTCAGTAGCAGTCAGTAGTGTACTTTGCGTCATGCCCACTGCTTACCATAATGTGGATTTTAGCTTTCCCTTTCTGAATGATGAAGGTGCCTCCCAGTGCCAGGCTTTTATCAGGGTAATGACCTTCAAGTGTCATCCGCAAGGCCGTCACCAGACTGTGGCTTCCTGTTCTTCTCTTGGCCCGAACCTCTATGACCTGCAGAGGCACACAGGTGAAGAGAACAAACTCATCGTATTTAGTCACTGACCTTTTGTTAATGTTTATTCTCACATGAGTCAGGAGCACACATGTGATGGGACTAAAGTTCATACAAATCAGCATTAGTAGTGTTATTAACTTACATATAATTACATTTAAGTTCATGTATAACCAGTTATGTTCATTATTTCCCAAAAGCCAAAAAACGAGGATGACAATGTATTTTTAAAGGAACCCAAGGGCACCCACGGAAGATCCCGTTTGATCACTTACCTTTCCAGGCTTCCCTTCACAAGCATATAGATTGCCAAGCAGTCCAAAGTTGCAGTCTGAGAATTTGTCGCTGTATTTTTCTAGCAGACACTGGCTGTCGGCAGGATTGATGGAGGAGAAGTAGCTGCTGTTCACCGCAGGCCTTCCCTCCGCCTCGGTCAGAACCAGAGGCATCAGCTGTAGATAAGAACATTCATTCCACTGACCTCTGACCTACAAAACTGCTCTTCAAGATTATAACGACAGCTAGTTTAAATTCAGGTAAATTGCTGAGCGAAGCACAAAGTATTGATAGGACGTCAATTCACCTCTGCATTCATTCCAAGTATTCTGGAGGGGGCAGCTGCTGCACCGAGGATGAACGCCCCCGGTAGCTCCAGCTCCTTTGATATAGTGTTCATGTTGTATTCCTGACAGAAGAGGCAGAAGATGTTTTAATAAAGCCTTTCACTACAGGCTGTTGCAAAATATCTCAATGCAATGTTTTCATTAAAAAAAATAAATAAATTACCTTTTCCTTTTGAACCAAAGGCACCAGATATGGTACACCACCAACATCAGTGATGCGAGGATTTCCACACAAACCTACAGGACAGAGAAGAGAAGGAATCCGTCGGGGTGTTTTTAATCCACAGTCTGCAAGGGAAGCTCAGCCTCACTCACATGCATGTTTAATAAAGGGTTTCAAATTGAACAAAATGCTTATGCATGTAGATGACATGCAAGAATGATTTGTTTTTCACACTCCCCTGCTGATTCTGCAGCTACATGGCACAAAGGTACACCTGGCGCGTACTGGACAGGCTCTTACCTTTGACAGGAAACTGGAAGGGTTCTTTGGTGAGATCTGGACAATCCACAACACTCACTTGAACTTCAGCAAAGTTGGTCTCCAGTCCTGCTTGTAATACTGCAACCAACCAGCAACAATGTCTTCATGAACATCCTATTTCATGAACATATCTCCACCGCTTTGCTTGTATATCAAAGCTGAAGTCCTTACCGCCGCGCAGCTCTTCTAGATCTGGGGCGTGCAGCTGAACCTTCTCAGTTTTGCTCGGGTCCGCCATGGGTCCACCTGAGAGTGACTGTGTCGTGAGACCGTTGGAGGTGCAGGAAAAGTCGATTAAAGAAAAGCGGACCCGAATGTGGTTAAATTTCAACCAAAGATTAAACAATAACAAGATGGTACCCCTCCCAGGACGTTTCCTCACCAGAACACCCAGTTTAAGGACATGGATTCATTTCATTCACTGGTAATATCTGCATACAAGGAACACAGTGAATTTGATAAATAATAGGAATTATGAATAAGAAAACTTTCCATATTCGCCTCTGCTATAAACAAAACCGGAAGTGGACACGATGTACCCTCTTGTTTCTTTTAGTGACTTTTGTCTCCTCTTTGGCGATTGGTCAGATGATCATTCGTCACGCCGGTGACGTCTAAATGCTTCCTGGTCGAGCCAAACCACATGTGGAGTGTTTTGTGTGTTTTCATGCAGCTTCATGTTGTTATACGACTTTAGCCACATGTTTGATTCATGATGTACTCTTTGGTTGGTCCCCCACGCTGATCGCTATCTTCTGCTGAGCCACACGATGCCGAAAGTGCGTCACTCCAAAGCGTGGACGGAATCAGACGCTCTTACCGAAGTTGTTGGAGCGGACCCACTCGACTTTGTGCTGGAAACGTCCCCGCCTGATTATGTGGAGAAAATATCGCGGTTTCTCCAGTCTTCTTCTGTGGGACAGGGCGGACGGGATGGAGCGGCTGAAGACCCCGGTGAAACAGACAGGTGAGGAGTGGAGGTCGCTCAGATCACGCTGATGAGCTCGGTTGCTCTGGCACATTTATCGATCAGCACATGCATGCAAAACACTATATGATGTGTAGGGTCTGAGCTCCCCAAGAATGTGCCACATAGAAAACTGAGTATAAAAATGCGTAAACGGCCCAACAGAGCCTACAGGGGAGTACCGGGGTGCAGCAGCAACATTACCTTTTTTTTTTTCTTCAAGTTAGATAAACTCACCACCCACTTCATTAGTTACATCTGTTCAGCTGCTCTTTAACGCAAATATATAATTAGCCAATCACATGGCAGCAACTCAGTGCGTTTAGGCATGTAGACACGGTCAAGAGGACCTGCTGGAGTTCAAACTAAGCATCAGAATGGGGAAGAAAGGTGATTTAAGTGACCTTAAGGGTCGTGTGGTTGTTGTTGCCAGATGGATTAGACTGATTATTTTAGAAACTGCTGATTTACAGGGTTTTTCACACAACCATCTGTAGAGTTTACAGAGAATTATCTGAAAAAGAAAAAATATCCAGTGAGCGTCAGTTCTCTGGGAGAAAATGCCTCACTGATGACAGAGGTCACAGGAGAACGGTGGTCAAATGGTAAATGGTAAATGGACTGGTTCTTATATATACTCTTTTTTGAGCACTCAAAGCGGTTTGATCTACCATAAGCCTCATTTACCCATTCACACACATTCATATAGGCACTTTTTTCCTATGCTTAAGTGCTTTCTATCTAACATTCACACTCCGATGAACGCATCAGGAGCAATTCGGGGTTCAGTATCTTGCCCAAGGATACTTTGGCATGCAGACTGGAGTAGACCGG
>VVAS01118229.1:7887-18490 GCA_015103295.1 Ptychochromis oligacanthus
CTTCTTCTTCTTGTCAGCCCTATTATTAAAGTTCACAAGAGGTTTATCTCCTGTGAAAAGCTAACTTACACTCCACTTTTTCAAAGTATTAAGTCCTCTGACGAAAATGCAAAAGCCCTTTTATCACTTGGTTGATTCATATTTACATGCATATTATATCATAACTTAACAACTGGCATGCAGTGTGACCTGTTACACATAGACTTGCTTGAAATAAATTGCAAATTGACAGCAGTCTACCTATTCTTAAAATAGAAAATCAACAAATTACAAATGTAGGTTTAATGTTGTTGAAAACTGTAGGTCAGGGACAGGGTTAATACAGAACAAAGGCCACATTCATCATAAGCTGCTATTTAATTTGTATGGTTCATAATCAGACTTCTCAAAAGTGCGCTGCCAGACTTTTGTGCCCCAAAACATGACTAGATTTTTTTGGTGATTTAAAACTGAAGCTTTTTGTTCTTCTTGAATTAATGAATGGTGCACTAAAAACATAATTATAACTTACCTACACTCTTTTCTGGCATAAAAATCCTGAATCCTGACTCTGTGTTCATATGTGGTGATACATTAAGGATAGTTTTTTTTAATAATATTTAATCTCAGGTAATTACGATTTTTTTTCTCATAAGGAATTCTTTTGGAAAATGTTGATCTGCTCCATTCTCATCCTAGATGTGATTTCCTGGAATGGAAGGATGGAGCTCCATATTCTTACCTCAACTGGATTTTTTTTTCTTATCCATGGTTGGGACAAAATGTAGCTCCTCCACTAAGTTTTTAGAATTGCAACTTGAAACAGTCTATAATCAAATAAAATCACCACCAAGCACCAAAAGATATTGGTATCTGTATGAAAACTACAGGGAGCTCAATGAACGAAGAATGAAAATGATTCAGGATTTATATATTACAGAATCTTTACAAAAAAACAAAACAAAACAAAACAAAAAAAACAAAACAAAACAAAAAAAAAACAAACAAAAGAAAAACTGAGAAATATCCTTACTGAGTTTCAGTGTCTTTATTTGCAGTAATGCACTGGGGGCTGCTGTCTGTGACAACCTGCTAGATAGCCTTGATAAGCAGGACATGAGCAGGACTGAAGAAATTTTAGGCTTGCAGCTTATTGGCTTTGCAACTGATGGCACACTGCTATAATGGTCTGATACAGAGGAGCAGCTACACTCCTACACGAAAAGATCAGTCCTAACCTGAACATCATTCACTGCATGAATCACAAAATAGAACTTGTGGTTCGTGATGCTGTTAAATATCTTACGGAGGAGAGTCATATTTAGATATTTTTTGACTCTTTGCCCTAATTTTTCTCTCAAAGTCCAAAAGCCTGACGCTCATCTCAGTGAATGGCATAGGGGTTGCCTCATTCCCTGACTGGAGATTTGCAGAGATGAAAAAGAAGTATGACACACTGCAGATGACCCTTCCAAGCAGAAAAAGAAGGCAGAAGTTCTTAGTCTGATAAAAGAAGGCATGTAGGGATACGTTGCTGGGGCCTATTTATTTATTCATCTGATTGTCAGGATGTTGTGCTGTTGCATTTTGAGATTAAGTAACATTAAAAGTTAAGTGGCATGTTAAAATAGCATTTAACCTTTTTGCAGTATGTCTGATTGCAAAAAGTTGGCTTTTTGCCTTTATTGATAGTTTTGAAGTGAAGAGCAGACAGGAGATAGTGGGAGAGAGAGTGGGGGAAGATGCGCAGTAGAGTCCAGGCTCCCAGCATTCCAGCTGTTAGACATACCTGTAAGCTATCTGGGTGCCCCAACACCTAAGTACTTTATGACTTATTAATAGATTGTTGAGGAAGATTCACTGTACAGAAATTTTTCTGAAGTTTGAAATATCACAAATAGTACCTATAACAGTCTTAGGGTCCTGCTGGCTTACCATTTAAGTTAAAGCAAGAAAAAAACAAAACCATAAAGTGGGACAAATGACCATTCAATTGGAAAGAGAAATATGAGTAACAATGTTTTTCTTAATGCTTTAGAGGCAGACATATACAGATGTCACACATCTTTCTATTTCTTTGTAAGGACTCTGGATATGAATTACAATTAATCACAAGCAATAGTGGGTTGCTATGTGTATCACCAAGCCTTTGTTTTGTTTGTTCATATGGATGCAAACAGTCCAGTGTAAAATAAGATGCAGGCAATGTAAGTCTGAATTAGCTCCTAATTGTTATATATGCTCATTAATTGACAATTTTTTCTGTAGTCCATTTGGGCTCACATACAAAATGACCAGGTGTGGTTTAGATAAAGCATTGCTAAGAAGACAACATGTAATGCAGCATGCTAATCACATCTATTTAAAGTAAATCATGGCTTAATTAATCTTGAGTGGCTCTGATCAAAAGGAGATGTGGATTGGTTTTGCAAGTTGGAGTGTCCTTTGGAACATAATGTGATGCCAGAGCAATCCAAAGACAGCAAATGATTACAGTGTTTGAGTACTGAATGGAGAAGTGAGGACAAAAAATGATGGTTATCAAACAGATCAATGTACTCTGTGCATTAGGCTGGGATTGTGTCTTTGTTATATTTGGCAATTGTGTAAAGACAAACTGATGCCTCTTTGCAAACATGCTGTTGAACTGAATATGCTATTCATTTCTATCTTGTAGAGAAAACAATTATAGTAATGTTTCCAAATGCAAGCAAATTATTGAATTACTTAACTTTAAAATTATCAGGGCTTAGTGAAAGGAAAATTGGGTTTAGACTTTATTTGCACATTGGGGGGAACACATTAACCGGGGGATCCGGGGGTTCTCCCATAGGAAATTTTGTCCATGAGACACTTCATTTTATGCATTCTGGTGGAATTGTATGTAATTTGTGGCTTTTATGTATCACATTTATTGTGGAAATGACTCTATTTATGTAAAGAAAAATAGAATAAATACAGTGGAATATAACAGAGTAAGGCCCTCAATGCATTATGTGCTTGCTTACAAATATATATACATATATTTCCGTCTGCAGATCAGCTTTTCTGATTTAATATTATCCTTGCTAAGTCAAAACACCTATTCATAGTTTTCATGCAACGCCACATCAATATACAAACCTGAATATTTGTGGCTTCAAACAGCTGGAAAACTTTAAAGGCCTGTGCTCCAGTTGTGTGGAGTTTTAAGTATGTTGGATTAGTGTTTTGCCCTCCAGGGCTGCATGTTGGTCACATAACTGAAAACTAGGAAAATCCTGATTTATTCCCTAATCTTCTCATTCTGTTAGGGTAAGTTATCCTAACAGTACTGTGCAAAAATATAGAGCCACCCCTTATTTCTTTCTATTTCTCTGGGAAAATGGAGAAACAGGTCTAGTGATTTATTAAACATGTGCAAACATACATGGAAATACAGTACATAAGGCAAAAACAAAGCTTGTACAATTCTGAGATTGAAAGTCAAGTTTGGTATGACCACCTTTATTTTTCAACACAGCCTGAACTCTCTTAGGCAAGCGTTCTTGTAATTTCTTTAAGCAGTCCTCAGGAATAGTTCTCCAGACTTCTTGATGGATTTTCAAAGCTCTTCTTTGGATGTTGGCTGCCTTTTGTTCAGTTCTCTGTCAAGGAGATCCCATAATGCTTCAATAATGTTTAGGTTCAGGCTCTGGGGAGGCCAATCCATGACTGATAGTGTTCCATTTTGTGTTTTTCTATCCAGGTATGCTTTTGCTGCACTTTTTACTGCTGAAAAATGAAGCTGTTGCCAATCAGACACTTTCCAGATGGTACTGCATGGTGGATCAAAATCTGATGGTACTTTTCTGAGTTCATAATTCCATTTTGACAAGATCTACCCGTGGCTGAAATGCAGCCCCAAATCATGAAAAATCCCCCACCTTGTTTTACAGATATCTCTAGACAATTACTTTCTCAAGTCCTATGCTAAGTGTTGGATTTTTTGTCTTTTTTCTTAAGGACATGACTTTCAGATACTGTTGATCTGTTGTAGATAGTTTTTAGGCCTGCCAATTCTTCTTTTGTCCTCTCCAGTTTCCTCAAATTTTTTAAGGACACACTGCAAACCAGCGGTATACAGTGACTGTTACAGAAAGTCAAGCAGAAACAACCCCCCCCCCCCAAAAAAAACAAACAAACAAAAAACAAAAAAAAAAACAGAACAGTTTCATTAAGGTGTAATGACACAAACACTTTTGACCTCGTCTGTATGTGTCAGTCTGAGTTGTACTTGAGTAGCACTTTTTCCTCCAAAGGCGTGACACCTTTACATCTCTTCCAAACGACAAACAGCAAAATTAATTTCTGTCAAACAAATGCACCCACTCTTATGATTACATCTCGTCTGTGTTTCTAGTGGTGACAGCGACGGCCATGGCAGGAGCAGCCATGTATGAGCTGGTTCGTGTCGGCCACAGTGAGCTGGTGGGAGAGATTATCAGGCTGGAGGGAGACATGGCCACCATCCAGGTCTATGAGGAGACATGTATCCTTATTTTATAAGCCGAGTCTGCTATTACAGGATATGTTCCAAATTATTCAGTTATTCTTTTCTTTAAATAGTAATTTAATGGCTATTTCATACAAGCCATTAACTGTAGACTCACAAAAGATGCAGTGTGGTACTGTCACTGAAATAGGCATATGTTTTTTCATGCTTATTTACTGTTGCATCAGATTTGATGATGCAACAGGTGACATTGCAGGTTGCAGGTGACATTGCTTAGGACAGTATCAATAACATCAGTGTCACTAAGTTGCTGCTGTAAGGACCTTTATTTATTATGTAATTTTCAGTTTTGATTAGGTGTCAGTATATGCTGGAGTTTTTCAGATCTCACCCTGGACCAGTGATAAGGATAATAAAACGCCAGCATTTCAGAGCTATCCTGTGTCTCTCACCCAGAGAGTTTTGGAGCCATTACTGACTGTATTTAGGGATGTTTTTTTTTTTTTTTAGGTAGAAATGGCAAACATTGCCCTAGGACTTGAGGGGTTAAGAAGTGCCCTTTTAATGTTACTTATAGTAGTAAGTTTATATGAGGATAATATAAGGCTTTAGCATTTCAGATTAGTGAAACCATTTGGAGAAAGTTACTGTACCTTTTACCATAAAATCTCACCTTTGCTCAACTGACCCTATCCTTTAAGTGTATCTTTTATGTAATTGGATGGATTGAGTCACAGCTACAAATTCCAAAAGAGAGGGCAATTGTGAATATAATAGGCACCACATTTCTGTGTAGTAACTGAATATTTTTATAGTGTATAGCATTGAAATTAGATACAGTTTTCTGAATCTAGAGTACTATGCAAAAGTCTTGAGCCACCCCTCATTTCTTCGTATTTTGCTTCCAAGGAGACAGACTTTCTTGTAATTTTTTTAAATGGTCTTGAGCAACAGTTCTTCAGGTTTTCCGAAGGTATTTCAAAGTTATTGAAGCAGTGTGGGATCATCTTGACAGAGAACAGAACAAAAGGCAGCCAACATCCAAAGAAGAGCTTTAAATGTCCTTCGAGAAGCCTGGAGAACTCTTCCTGAAGACTACTTAAATAAATTACAAGAAAGCTTGCCTAAGACAGTTCAGGCTGTGTTGAAGAATAAAGGTGGTCATACCAAATATTGACTTTCAAGCTCGTTAGAATTGTACAAACTGTTTTTGCCTTATATACTGTATTTCTATGTATGTTTGTACACGTTTCAGTAAATTGCTGCAGCTATTTCTTGTTTTGCTTGCAAAATAGAAAGAAATGAGGGTTGGCTCAAGTGTTTTGAACAGCACTCTACCTCATTAATTAATACAGTGCAAAATGTATTAATCTCATGTCAATGTTCCTATTAGAATCAGCCTTCAGCTTTCATTCAAACTCTGATGGGTTTTTCTGAGCTTGAATTCAGCTGGTGTGTCTGTGGGAGATCCTGTGCTCCGGACAGGGAAACCTCTTTCAGTCGAGCTGGGACCAGGAATTATGGGTTCTATCTTTGATGGTATCCAGCGACCTCTTAAGGACATTAATGACATCACAAAAAGCATCTATATCCCCAGAGGTGTAAACATCGGAGCCCTCAACCGAGACCTCAAGTGGGAGTTTTCTCCCAGCAAGAGCCTGCGGGTATGAGTCTGTGTAGACTTGCTATGGAAAAGGCTGAGTCGTCAGGCGAATTAGAGTTACTGTATGTCTCTTCTCTCACTGTTAGGCTGGCAGTCACATCACAGGAGGAGACATTTACGGCATGGTGTTCGAGAACTCCCTCATTAAGCACAAGATCATGCTGCCTCCCAAAAACAGAGGCACCGTGACCTACGTGGCTCCGCCTGGAAACTATGATGTCAACGTGAGTCTGACATACCTCTAGCTACGGCTGAGCTTTACGAGTGGCCGTGAAGTGTTGATTTGTGCTGATGTTGCATGTGTCTCTGTGTCAGGATGTGGTGATGGAGCTGGAGTTCGAGGGTGTGAAGGAGAAGTTCACCATGGTGCAGGTGTGGCCGGTCAGACAGGTGCGGCCCGTCACAGAAAAGCTACCTGCCAATCACCCGCTGCTGACCGGACAGCGAGTGCTGGACGCCCTTTTCCCGTGAGTCTCTAATCGTCCTCCAGACCTTCACCCTTTAAGATATTTTGAAAAAGTTTTCCTAAACTCTTCTCCTCTCTCTATGAAGATGTGTACAAGGAGGAACCACAGCCATCCCAGGAGCCTTTGGCTGTGGGAAGACTGTCATCTCTCAGTCCCTGTCCAAGTACTCCAACAGTGATGTCATCATCTACGTAGGCTGCGGGGAGCGTGGTAATGAGATGTCAGAAGTATTGCGAGACTTCCCTGAGGTAGGTGGCACTGTACTGGTACCCCTTCCTGAGTAAACTAAACTGGTCTCCAGGGTAACTGACAGCATTGTTTGGTCGACAGCTGACGATGGAGGTGGATGGAAAGACGGAGAGCATCATGAAGAGAACAGCGCTGGTGGCCAACACCTCCAACATGCCCGTAGCTGCCAGAGAAGCCTCCATCTACACAGGTAGCTGTTAACAGTACCCTAAAAGTACTCTTTCATCACTAACCCGTACTGCTGAGATCCTCTTTACAATTAAGAACTATCAAGTATAATGAAAACAATGACTCTTAAGGGATGACTCACTCACCCTCCCCTTGTGATTATTTTTAATGAGTTTGTGTATATAGTGGTTTCTAATTCACTTTGTTTTGGCAGGAATCACTCTGTCTGAATACTTCAGAGACATGGGATACAATGTGAGCATGATGGCCGACTCCACCTCCCGTTGGGCTGAGGCTCTCAGGGAGATTTCTGGTCGTCTGGCTGAGATGCCTGCTGGTAAGTTTGAAGTCTTCAGGAGCCAAAGTTAGGGTTTCTTATGGGGGAGAAAATGTTCAAGGAACTCCTAATTATCCTAACACCGATTTAGCTGGGTTGCATTTAGTGTCTTTTGTCAGTGTGGACTGAAATATTCCTCCATGCTCACCAGCTAGCTAGCTGGCTAATAAGCTAGGCTACGTAGCAGCAGGAAGAGTTTATCACCCTGTCAGAAAAGAGTGATTTAATGACTGACTGACATGATGTGTCACATCAATGTAAAGATATCATGGATGGGAGTAACAGAAACAGTATGCTCGTTTTATTGGCTTAGATAGACCCCATCTCTCTCTCTTTCTTTACATATATTTGCCTCCCCGGGTCACAAGCCACTGTACTCCTAGTGCTGGTCCCAAGCCCGGATTAATGGGGAGGATTGGGATCTGGTGTAAAATTAGTGCCAAATTAAATATGAATCTGTGACTTACAATTTTCTGCCATTCTCTTCTCTTCTTTTGACTTCTTATATTGGTGTCAACTTCAAATTATTTTGCTTGTTAGATTATTTGGGGGTATTTTGGTTATAATGTACAAGCTTCGAGGATATTTTGTAGCTGATTTTTTAAAAAAAATTTTTTATTTTAAACTAATTTCAATCTTTCCAAAATACCAAATGGCTCAACAAATATTCATCCATAACTCGGAGTTAAACTGTGTATGTTAGAGGTAAAACTGTGAAATAGATGGTATGAAAACAGAGTGCACCACCCAGGTCCTGTTTGAGTTTTAAAAATTTTTTTAATTCTTGAATTTTCATCAAGGCAGAGCTGCTATGCTTTTATTTTCAAGTCTGTTTAGTGTTCAGTTCTCTCATGTATTCAGTGAAATAAAAACAAAATGGCACTGAGCTGTATACAGAAGTTTTTTTCTGCACCTGGCCACAGACAGTGGTTATCCTGCGTACCTGGGTGCCCGACTCGCCTCCTTCTACGAGCGTGCTGGAAGAGTGAAGTGTCTGGGCAACCCAGAGAGGGAAGGCAGCGTCAGTATTGTAGGAGCGTGAGTACAGCTTTGCATCACTAGAGGGAGACATTAATCTGCACATTTTTTCTGGGCTTTATTCAAGTGGAATACAGCAGTTTAATGAAAATGTTTGTTCTTGCCTCAGTGTATCGCCCCCTGGTGGTGACTTCTCTGATCCTGTTACCTCAGCCACACTTGGTATTGTTCAGGTAAAGGATCTATTTCTGATCCCACTGTAAGTAAAGCAGCTTTATAAATCATTATTATTATTATTATTATTGTTCCCCTGTTTCTTCCTCCCTCAGGTGTTCTGGGGTCTGGATAAGAAGCTGGCTCAGAGGAAGCACTTCCCTTCTGTCAACTGGCTCATTAGCTACAGCAAATACACCCGCGCCCTGGATGAATATTACGACAAGCACTTCCCCGAGTTTGTCCCCTTGCGCACCAAGGCAAAGGAGATCCTGCAGGAAGAAGAAGACCTTGCAGAGATCGTGCAGCTCGTCGGAAAGGTAATTTAACACAAAGCCGGTGGATGTGGTTTGATGTTCTCTTCAAAGTCACAAGCAGATCCTGCAAAGTACATCACATACTCCCATTTGTTCTGTTACTGTATGTTTCAGGAATTCATTGAAGCCTTTTCGCATGAATAAATGAACAATGTATTTATCTCTGACAGGCTTCACTGGCAGAAACAGATAAAATCACCCTGGAAGTAGCCAAACTGATCAAAGATGACTTCCTGCAGCAGAACGGTTACACTCCTTATGACAGGTAACATTTATAGGCTACGTGACTTGTACTTAATTGATCTTACTGGTTCAGAAAAAAACAAAACAAATGAAACTTCACTGCTGGGTAATTTCTGTGTGGAATTACTGATCTAATCTGCTGACGGCTACTTTTTCTGACTTTTTGGTGTCAATCTCCTCAGGTTCTGTCCCTTCTACAAGACAGTGGGCATTCTCTCCAACATGATAGCTTTCTATGACATGGCGCGGCACGCGGTGGAGACCACAGCTCAGAGCGACAACAAAATCACCTGGGCCATTATCAGGGAGCACATGGGAGAAATCCTTTACAGGATCAGCTCGATGAAATTCAAGGTGTGTTCATGTGTACACAGAAGCATCCATATATTTCATCTGTTAATTAAATTTATTCATTTTTTTTCTACATACCCTAATCTATGAACCAAGATAATGAAAGAGAAATATCTTTATTTTATTTAAGGAGTTCATCACTTTACACGTTAAAAAAAAAAAGTCAAAACCAAACTCTAAATGCTTGCAAACATGGACATTTTCTACCTGTCAGATTAAACCAACCACCAAGGATTGTTTTCTGTTCATGCTGTGATACTTTATTTCTGTCTGTGCAGGACCCGGTTAAGGACGGCGAAGCCAAGATCAAGGCCGAGTATGCACAGCTGGTGGAGGACATGCAGAATGCCTTCCGTACCTTAGAGGAATAGGCTCCCGCCACTCACAATCTTTCCAGTTTTCATCTCTGACCCCTCCAATTCAGAATCACATTCCACCTCCATGTATTCCCAAACTCTGTGTACTCCTTTGTGCTCCTTTGTGAGTTACTGTGCGAGTGTGTGTGTGTGAAATTCATGTGGAGGGAAAAGAGAAAGATGTACTGTATTCATTATTACTTGTTGCCTGATACGGGCGCACTCTGGATCCTCTGCATGGTCATTGATCGTGTGTGTGTGTGTTTGAATTAGATGTGTGTATGATGGAGGGATCCCTTCACCCTGGTAATTCCTTTCTCTGTTTACACGAATCCTACGTGTTGTGTTGCTCTTCCTGAAGAGGATTGTTCAGTTGATGTATTGTAATTCACAGACCATCTGTACAGAAGAGTATTGAATATAAATTTAATGAGATCAGTCTATTTATTGCCAGCATTACGACGTAAAGGCTTTATTCTTTTTTTGTTTTTATGGTTGTGTTTCGCGCTGTGTAGTGCTGTGTACTTTGCCGTGTGAATGTGTAAGAGTCCAACGCTCTGCTGTCCAGTACTTTCATCATGTTACTCCCAAAGAATTAAAACATGACGAAAACGGTCATTGTTGTGTTTGTGCCTGTTTGGCTTCATTGTTTTTGGTGATGCTGCTGAAGCTGTTCAGCTGGTCTCCCTGCATATCAGTCATAGTCTGAAATCACGTGCACTCTGTTCTCAGATGCATTTATATAATATGCTTTTAACTACCTTAATTAATGCTGTTATAAAAAAACAGCATATTTATATATATATAT
>VVAS01118244.1:10357-21372 GCA_015103295.1 Ptychochromis oligacanthus
TTTTTTTTTCAAAGAAATTGACCTTTTGTGATTAATTGAAGGACCTGCTGAATGGAGAAAAATATAAAGCAATGCTGAACTAATTTTATGCACTGAAAAGATCTGAAATAGAAACTAAAAGGGTTCTTGATCCTTTTGAAAGGTCATTCTCACTTTTCTGCTATATTAGAGGTGACCAAAAAGTAAAGCTGATAATCTTTATCCATTGATCAGCCATAATTAAGGTGTGTTTCAGTCATTGTCTCACATGCAGGTTACAGAAGAGATCAGTTTTTATCTCATGACTTAAACCCAAAGTTTCTTTTTACACCTTAACGACAGAGTTCTTCTTTACTACTTGGATTCTGAACTGGGCTTTGAGTCAGAGCAGAGCTGAACAGATAAAACCTGGAGACTGTCAAAGAACTTCAGCTGCTGGTGCTGGGATCCTTTAGCTAAACAGCTGGTGTAGGAAAAGTGTAGGCTCAACGCCAGGCTCGTCTAACAGTTGTTACACTGTGTCTTGAGGAATAACTGTAAGGCACCCATTGGATGCCTTTTGAATAATAATAATCATCCCTTAGAATTTGAAAGGTAATGAATTTTACATAGATCAAGTGGCAACCGCCAGGGCTGACGAAGCCTACAAAGAAGTGCCAGCAACTGCAGTTTCTTGAATGCCCACTTGAGGCCGGCTCCAAAAATGAATCAGTCCACATACACTCTGGTGTTATGATGCCCAACTTTCCAGCAGAAAAAAAAATAACAACAACTGTATTTTTTATTTTATTTTTTTAAACTTGTGGGTTTAAATTATATCAGGGCTCACATTTTGCATTTTTAGAGGCATGGCCGCTTTGTTTGACAGGTGGATGCTGACAAAAGCGACCACGAGCTGTCTGCCAGGCTTCACCTGATTCACCTTATTGAACTGGACTACTGAACGATGTTTGTGGTGTTGTTGCCCTTTGGAGCATTTACAGTGCAATAATCTGAAAAATGTGGTCTGATGTGCAGTTAACTGGACGGATAATGGATCGCCCAAGAATTGGGGACTAACATTTTGGTGAGTGGCTGGTACCTGTGTTTAACGTTACACTCATATATGGATGGACCTTGCTAACCAGCTTGCTAGCATTAGCTGATAACTTGTTGTGACTTATGGCTACACACAAAAAGAAAAAAAAAAAATAATTTAATGAGCTTACCCTCATTGACAGATCATTTGTGCCAGCCCAGCAAACAGTTTTGACTTTGACTAACCGCTGGATGTCTGCTTTTTCTCAATTTCTAGTCTTGGTTGAAAAATAGCTCCAAAATGTAAGTTCACTATCAGCTACCTGACTGCACACTAAACTGTTAGCATCACAGGTTTATAATGCTGACATCAGGGGCAGCAAGGCAATGGTTATGACTGCCCAGACACATTAAGTTCACTATGCAACACATTAGGCACAATTTACATGTGCATAATTGTAAATGGCTTAAACGTGTGATTTATATTTAAAACAACAACAAAAAAGGCTCCGCTAATACTAGTTGTGTAGCCTACATAGGATGTTTTGTGGCTGTCTTTTTCCAACCATTTAGTAACCAAAGTAGTTCTAAAGTATTAAAGACACTTGCATATAATTTCTTCACTGCAATAATCTGATAATGTTTCTTACTTCTTTCAAAGAGACTGTCTGATTAGACCTCTGTTGTACGTAGAAACAACATCAACATCCATCGGTCCACACGATAACATCCCAAGATAACATCACTGTTCCAGCTGTGATCAATCCAGTAGTTTATTTTTACCTGCTAGCGACACTCAAGGGACAAAGTCAGATGATCATCAAAGTCAGTAAGATTAATCTTTAGGAGAACATGCATACTTGTCTGAATTTTAATGGCAATTCATCTTTAATTTTTAGAGATAATCCAGTCTAGATTAAAGTACTGAACCAACTGAGCATTTAGAGCTGTTAGAAACACATAATATACATGTTGATATGAAACATTTTTCACTAACAGTAAGTCCGTGCAAGTTTCACAGGGATAATGTAAAAGTTGCTAACGGGAATTGAGCACTGTTGACTCAGATAATGTTACTAACATAATTTACATTTCAGACATCTTTTTTTGTGGAACTGAGATAAACAGCTGTTAGAAAACCCACTCTGTGAACATTTGGTCTCGGCTGGAGTCACTACAGTCTCCTTCTGTTGCCCACCATGACTCTCGGCTCTCTTTAGAAGCTGCAGAACAACAAACTGTGTTCATTAGCCGCTGATGAGGCCTATAGCTGCAACAGACCAAACTAGAACAGAGGCTAATTGGCCACCATTTGCCAGCATGGACATCAAACCTCTGCGCTCTTGATTTGTGCAGTCTTTGTGTGGGTTGAGAAAGTAAGAGAGCAGTAACTGTAGAAAAACAACCCCAGAAGAGGCTGTGATCAAATTCTAGTTTTCCTAGTTATTTAAGAAGGTAAAGAGTGCTTTTTAAATCAGAATTTAAAGGCCTGTTTAATATATATTTGCTGCTTAGGGCTTATTGCTTTTATGTTGCGTATTTCTTCTGAAAGTCAGGATTACCACTTTACCAAACTGGTGCTTCCATGCAGCATCACTTCACACGAAAAGCATAGGTTCAAAACTGCGGCGAGGTTGGGAATACACACACTATTTTAAGTTGGCTCCTCAATTCCACTGAAAGTTGCTCACTGTTTGTGTACTGTATAAAAAATAATATAATGACACAGCTGTTTCTGAATGTTGAATTTGTTTTGGACCTAAAACTGCAAAGAGTAATTTGTCAGTGTTTTGTTATTGGTTTACTGCTATTTCCTTAATGTTTGGGTAGTGGTTTAACATGCCCGCACTCACTGTCCCGCCACAATTTCCCATAAGGGAACTGCACAGGGGAAAGAACTGACTCAAGCCCCACATGCTAGCCAGTGTGGTTTTAATAATCTGACAGCATTACTTCACAATAACCTTAATAATCCATATTTGTGTGGTCACTCTGGTCTTCTGATTGGCTGCCCTTCACAAACAGAAGGTGTAAATAGCAGATGGGTGATCTTTGTCTGAGATAACCATGTTAATTAAGAGCAGAGCTGAGAATAGAAAAAGCTGTCTGAAACTGAGCAGTCTGAAGTCTGAGCTTTGACTCATAGGGATTACTTCAGCTTGAGTTATTTAATTTGTAACTTATTGAAGACAGTCTACTGACCCAGTGATCCCATGTCCCAGTAATCTGCTGAAACCAGCATTACTTAGGCAAACAGCTGCTGATTCATTAACGAATGAACAGTATGTCTGTGGTCTCCAAATGATGACGTGTTCCATTTTAAATGTCTGGAAAACCTGTGATAAACCTGAGCTGTTCCATCATAGTTTTTAAAGTCGGTGGCTGGAAATTTGAGTTCTGTAATGCATCACAGTTTTAGATGCCCATTGTTTGTCCAACTATCCAACTGCATATACTATGCATGGACTCTAAGATGACCGCTTAATGTACTTTTTTTTCTTAAGCAGCACTGTGGTTGTTAAAATCATCTTATTTATAACAGTCTAACAGTTTCAGCCTGTTTTTTTTATCTTTTATTCAAGCTACTGTAAATTTTTCTTCTTCGATTACAGATTTATATTTTTGCATTTTAGCCACTTTTTAAGGAAAGGACACACTCTCGTTTTGGATATTTTTTAGATGTTTACTGAGCTATTTTGAACAACAGGGCATATTTTAGATCTTTGGAAACTTAAAGACATGCAAATAATCCATAACTTTTTTTTACAACTGCTGTGTGAATTTGAACAAAGGCTTAGACACACCTCATTATCTTGGTATCTAATTGAGATGAATTAAATGGTGCTGCATGGTGTAGCTAGAGCACTGCATTAAAAAAATGTTGTGATTTGTGACCAGACCTTATTGAAAATGTGCTTTACATCCAACATTTCTCTGTGGCTTCAAGTGCTTGTGATTTCTAACCACCTTGCTGACGTGATGCATTTTAAATAAAACCTCAGCAGCAGGGTGACTGCAAGTGTGTCAGTGCACATGTACTGAAGTCTCAGAGTCTCAGACTAATTACCTGCCATGTGAGCCGCATGTAAACGGCTCCTCTGGAGAGTAAAAGAGACATTTTTGGCAGAAAAAGAGTTTTCATATGTTCTGCTCAGGTGTATTGAAGTGGCCTGGGAATGTCAGCGCAGTTAACACAACCGCCAACTCCCACCGTGACTCAACAGAGCGAGGGCAAAATTACTGCCTCTAAATCAGTGCACCTGAAAGTGTTTGTACTTCTCATGTATATATCTGGAAAGCAAGAGTTTGCATGCAAATTTTGTCTAGAACTGTGCCTTTACTAGTGTGGCTCTGGATTTTATTGAGAGGCAGATTTCGTTCCTTGCTATAAATATGTATAAAAACAAGCAGGCTAGGTGCAATATCAGTCATGGCATCTTTTGTTTTACCAACTCTGCAAACACAACTGTTGTCTTGACATTGCTGTCAGTGCATGTTAGTAGGGGATGTGTGCTAGATCCTAGAATAGATATGAACTGTCATCCCAAAAACAAAAAAAAAACAGAAACAAGCAGCAATTTAAAAGTAACCATGATGGCCTACAGTGTGACAGTAGCTGCTCAGATTCACAGATAAACACACACACACACACACACACACACACGTATTTATATATATATATACTTGCAGAAACACACATCACAGGCAAGGTTTTGGCAGCCTGTCATTGAGTGTAAGTTAGCGAGACCAAAATAAGGAGAGACACAAGTAGAAAAGGAGAAACAAGAGTGTAAAAGGCAAAAATCATGTGGAATAAAACTTCATAGTAAAATGGTAGCACTTCATAATGCACTCCATGATTTTATGGTGTAATATCCCAACATTTACTATCTAATTCTTCTAAACTTAAGATTTAATGTTCATTCCCTAAATATACTTACCTGTTAAAGGTTTCCCCCAGAAAAGTTGTTAAGCCCAGCAGCTTTTTCATTTATGCTACAGTCACACTAGAGAAAACAGAGGTTCGAGACTGTGGCATGACCAAAATTCTTGTGAACATGTGTAATGAACTTATGATCCTGTTGCCTTTGAAATAGTTGCTTCGAAGACGGGGACCAGGTCTGCGACTACTCCCAGGCAGTTGCCGTCTTCAAAGCAATTTTGCTGTGTCAAGATAGCAATAAAACGGCAATAAGACAGTCAGTCTGCTGTCAGTCTGTTATCAGTTTAAGATTGAATGGGGTCAAGCTGGCAATTACATGCAATCTGTTTGTGATAATACAACAATTAACTGTGATAAATCAGCAAAAGAAAAGCTAATCTGTTGCTGTCTAAATACACAGAAATTCACTTTAAACAGAAATTCACATTAACTTCTTACATTTAGAGTGCAGTGAGAGCCTAATAGATTTGAAATAGAAATTCCTCCACAAATAGTGACGTAGTTGTTGTAGGATGGCAATATAACTGCAAAATGACATAGGTGCTTGGGAACCTTGCTTTTATATATAACCAGAATACAACCAGCTGGCAACCAGTTGAGTGACATCCCCTATTATAAAGAGACGCGTCATAGATGAGTTGCACTTATCAGCGTAGAGTGATTCAGATTTATCGCAACATGTTTGCAATCTATCTGCGTTTATACATTAGACAGCAAATCCTCGTCAAACCGCTTGAGTGACTGCGATCAGTCCAGATCAGACTGTAACTGTTTGGAGACAGGTTGCCTCCCACGAGGAGACCTGTGCAATCACCTTGTCATTGAAAGTGGTATTTCAGAGGTTGAGGGTGTTGCATGCTCAACTGCTTTTCACCCAGAGGTCACCCAGACATTCTGCTGAATGCAAAACTATTCAATGCAATCACCCTGGGCAACCACAGATTTTTCAGTGGCCACCCGGTGAGGAGGTTGCCATCCTAGTTTTACTCCAGTGTGACTGAGCGATTACAACACCCAGTTTTAAAGGAAAAGAGAAGCAAAGTATTTTTAAATAATAACTACTGACTGTTGTAACTTACAGACTGTATTATGAAGTTCCCCTTGCTCCTGTGTGAGCTGTTAATCTTCTCCTTGCTTCAGCTGACCACTCTCCCCCCCCCCCTAGATACCTGTTTCCCTTTAGGCAGCAGTGTATGAAAAGGCTCCTCAGCCTTTATCCACACTCCTCAGTGTACATAAAGGTGGGACCATGAGAACCTTCCAGTTCTGACAATTGGGTGGTGTGGAAATGATGCCATATTTCAACACCAGATAACATGTAGTTTAAGCATTTGTGATGCCACATGCTCCATTCAGAATCTGACTGCATCAGCCAATTATAAAATAATATGTGCTGGTGTTGCAACACTGCACTGCACTGGTGAATCCAGATGGGGGGCTTTGTGCCCGACATCCTCCTCTCACTTACCAACAGCTGATAACAATAAAATGGGGAGTGGGTTGAGTCAGAAAGCATAACTGCATTCATTAAAAATTTAGATTCTGACAACAAATGCAACGGTAAAAATGCCAGCATGTAGCAGAATATCTTATTTACATAAAGGTAGTGCAATTTAGTTTGTTTTTTTAGTTTAACAAGGACAATTTGAGTGTTAAACTGCTGCTTTTCTGCCAGATGTGAAAGATGCCCAGGTTTTTACCAAAAAAACTTTCAGGTCCCATTGTTTTTTTGTTTCTTTCTTTGTTTTTTCTAATTTTATAATGTTTCAGAAAGATTACAGAGAGTGCAAAAGGCAATTTATATTGTGGTACCACACAACTCTTAAACCAGAAAACATTACTAAAGTTGAATTAATTTTACTTTGCTCTAGAATGTTTTGTGTGCTATTAAGGAGCAAGCAGCAGGAATGATGCGGGCTCTCTCCGAAGAGAGATATACTCACATCACACAACATCATTAACTTCATAAATTATTTAAATCTTCCAAACATTCAGAGAAATAATTAATTGTCCATTTCTATGTAACAACTTGATACAAAAGCTGTTGCGTTTAAATCCTGCAGATCTGTCTTGAGTGTGCAGCAGTACTTCTACTCTCTGATTTTAAAACTGTAGGATACTCCTCCATTTAGGACTCCTAAAACTGAGACCTTTTTTTTTTTAAAGGCTGCTCTGACCCTGTTCAGCCAAGCTGAAAGTCAGCAGGTCGTCTGGCAAAGAAAATACAAACATTGTCCAGATCTGCAACATTATTGTGACAACACCAGTAGCATTACATGTTGACACTGGTCAATATGTGGCTGCCATCTACGACAATGCATGATGCTGAATGAAGATATCCATCAATTCAATTCAATTCAATTCAATTCAATTCAGTTTTATTTATATAGCTCCAAATCACAACAGCAGTCGCCTTAAGGCGCTTTACATTTTAGGGTAAAGACCCTCGACTTTATGAAGGCAAAAGATACTGCACTGCACTGCATACCAAGATTATAGACACAAATATCTATGGGAAAAACAAAAACATAAACAAAAACAAAAAATTCAATTTTTACACAGAAGGAATCATGGCTAAAAGATGAATCTGGTATTTTCTTTTTTTTGTAACAGTTGGTTTAACAGTGTTTTTTTTACCCATGAAAATATTCATGTACAGTTGTGGTCAGGAGTTTACATCCGCTCATCATGGGCATGAATGCCATGGTGATTTTGGGCTTTCAATGATTTATTTGAACTCTTCTTTTTCCAGGGTGGAATGATTGTACAGCATACATCTTTAATGACTTCAATAAGCAAGAATTGGGTGCACAAGTTTGAATTTATTTTGGATTTTCTCTAAGCCCCGATCTGTTGAGGACTGTGCTTAAAAGCTGGGTCTGTGCCAGGAAACCAACTAATTTAAATGACTCTACCAATTCTGCCAAGAAGAGTGGACAAATATCCAGCCAGAATTATGCCAGAAGCTTGTTGATGGCTGCCAGAAGTGTCTGGTCGAGGTGAGACTTGCTAAGGGACATTTAACCAACTATCAGTGGGGGTGTATGTATACAGTGGTGTGAAAAAGTGATTTCTTATTTTTTTTACATGGTTGTCACACTTAAATGTTTCAGATTATCAAACAAATTTAAATATTAGACAAAGATAACACAAGTAAACACAAAATGCAGTTTATTAAAGTCATTAAAGATGTATGTTGTACAATCATTCCACCCTGGAAAAAGAACAGTTCAAAGAAATCATTAAAAGCCCCAAATTACCATGACATTCATGCCCATGAAGAGTCGATGTAAACTCTGACCACAACTGGAGCTATTTCCTGTACTTAAGAGGTTATGAGGGATTAAAAATGCCAGAAAAAACAAGGCTACTAAAAAAGCGCCAAATCTTAACCCATGGATATGTACTTTGAGTGCCTGTAAATTTTCATGGTTTCACTGGATATGCTGAAGCTACTGTACCAAAGAGATGAGATGATTCACAGGGGAAAAGGTGGGAGGCACTCACTGGTTTTTCCACTGAATGAATAACTTCCAATCAGTTTCCACTGCCAACCTCGCCTTATATTACTTTCTGTTACTTACAGTGTCAGTTCCACTTGAAATCTTTCATCCTACTTTTTTCTATTTCTGTTCTTTATTTGTTTTTGTTTTTGTTTTGTTTTTTGTTTTTTTTAGAAACAACCCACTGCTTCCTTTGTACACTAGCACTTGTATGCCCACTGTTCTGTGGGTGGTTAATGTTATATGTATTTAAAGCAGGTTAGATTATTTCTGAAATGTGTTGCAGAATGTTTATTGAGCTCCATCACAGCTGCCAAACCAAATGTTTTCTTTGGAGATTCAACAGTTTTCCTGCTGTGTCAGGTTGCTAATTAGTTTTAGGCTTCAATCAGGCTAAATTCATTGTTGCACAAATCCTCAGATGTGGTAATACTGTGCACATGGAAACATGACTTGAACACAACCACTTCTTGTTAAAAAATAACACAATGAAGCAGCAGATCTGATTTTTACCTAGAAAATCATTTCAAAGATCCACAAAGAAAGAAATGACAACACATTTCTTTCACTGACTGATTTCCCTCTACATTTTAGGTGAACTTTTCACCCTAAAAATGCAAACACCAGCTCTGGTTTCAAGACTAACCACAACAGAAGTATCACAAATATGCCAGACAGACATTGGAGGTTGCCGCAAACACATGCCTTGTGTCAGATGTGGTCTTATTTTCTCTTTTCAGATGTTGTATTTGATGACATTAGTCCAGTCTTATAATCAGTGTAAAATGGTTTTTAAATGACAAACTTACAATTCATAGTGAAAAACAGGAAATGGCAACATCTGGGTGACAGTGAAAAGGAAGCCACTGGAAGATTTGCACCAAAGAGGTTCATGTATGATACTGACTGAAAACACCCTTTACAAGGGCTGCTTGGTTTTTGGTGAACACATGGGTTCAACCTCACATATGTTGGACACATGAAATGATTTATAAGAGATTTTGTGTTAAGCTTTGCCGTGAATGTGAAAATTCCCACTGAATGCCATTTCCAATGCCAGTGGTCATTCAGAGCCTTTTCTTTGATTTTTACATTTAGATTTTTGGACTTGATAGAGGACATAGAACATTCAGAAATGGCCCTGTAAAAACACATTAACTTCGAGTTTATTGTCATCTATTTTTTCATGGCATCTTTGTAATTTTAGGTTGCATGTACCAATAAAAAACAACAATAAATGATAAACAAGTGAGTGGCATATAGTAATAATAATAATAATGATGGGGATCCACACACTGTAAAAAATACATTATAACATACATTCATACATAAATTCTTTCATGCAAGCACTGGTACGAACCCCACCCAAAAGCAAAGGGGTAATGTTTAAGGAAAAGTTAACCTATGAAAATGCTTTTTCAGCAGATGTTTAAAATGAACCACAGGTTGAGCTGACCTGATGAAATGAGGAAGGCAATGTTTGGGCTTTACAACCTCAAAACATGGGTGTGCCCGGAGGCAGGACAAGTAGGAGACAGACCTACAGCCAATTAAAAATCTCCAATTAACCTAACATGCATGCCTTAAGAGAACATGCAAACTCCAAAGCCAGGTTCGAAATAGAAACTCCTGCTGTGAGGCAACAGTGCTAACCACTGCATCACCATGCCATCCTAACACCAAGCCTTGCTGTGTGAAGGTAGCCTGAAGTATCTGCCACTGAGGTCCCTGCCTCCTCCAACATAAAATGGACTACAGATGGCAAGACTTTTTGTGGTTTTTCAGATGTTGGACAATGTCTTCTGTAGAAAATATCACGAATGAAATCTGCTTTATGATTTCAGGGTTTCGTAACCATTTTAACTCTGCTTGAATCTTATTGTTATTACAAAATCATACCTGCAAACATCCTCCAATTACATGGCAAAGCTATTTTCCAGACCACAAAATAAAAAGGTTTTTGCCAAAAGCAAACAAACAAACAAACAAAAATGCTAACAAGATGATGATCAAATCTTTTCATGACGTGCTTGATTTTGTAACAAAACACATCCCAGGAACAAGTGTGCACTGACACCATGCTGTAAAAAAAAAACAAAAAAAAAAACACTTTAAGAATAAAACTGGTGGTACAGTTTTAATTTTATGTCAGCAAGAAGCAGAATCAACAACAGGTTTGTTATCCAAAACAAACATTACCATTTCAGTTGCATCACCAGTAAGTGTGAGCTGCTTCATCTGCCATGTGCAGAAACAGGATATGACTCGATTATTACTGATATGTAAATGACAGAATAATAAATGCTCATGCTCATGGTTTTGCTTTCAGGAAATATGCAACATGCTGGTGAAGACTGTGAGATGTGGTTAAAAGCACAGTCTGCAGCAACTTGCAACTTCGTGTGTTCAACACTAACCACAAACAAATAAGCACAAAAGCACAAAATGTCTCCGTATGTGAGCACCACAGAACCTGTTTTAAACTTGTTCCAGAAAGATCTTCAGATTTAAAAAAAAAAAAAAAAAACTCTTCCTGCAGCAATTAATTTTAGAATAAAAAAAACCCTAATAAA
>VVAS01118244.1:24574-35002 GCA_015103295.1 Ptychochromis oligacanthus
GGGCGCCGCGCGGTGGGGGTTTCCCTTGTTTTTTTTTTTTTTTTTTTTTTTTTTTTTTTTTGCTTTGGCAGAACCCTCACCTCCGGATGAACCCCAGATGTTTTGAGTGTTTTGCTTGATCTGTGGACATGACAGCTCACTCGGTTCAACACTAGTGAAATAAAGACAGAAAGTTCCTAGTGAAATTGTTAGAAAGCTGTGAACCTCACTGAGGCTTTAACATACATCTAGTGGAGTACAGTGATAAATATAGTTCACTGCATTCCATTTTGCTAAACTGTTATGGCCATATGCCAAGAATCAGTGATGTCTGTGCTCTTCAAAGCATGGTAAACACTCATTAGCAAGTTTCACTTGTAAACAAGTCAGAGGTATTCACAATACCCTTACTAAATGTCATTAAAGAACTTCCAATTAGTAAAGGTTCAGTAGTTGTCAGGTAATGCTTTTCAGATGCTGTTAGATACTTGAAGAACAGTGTCAGCCTGTTGGCTCCCACATGTTGCTGTACAATCACACCTATCCATCAGTATCTCTGCGCCTTTAAGAGGTTACCCATCTCACCTAAAATAAGGAGCAAATGTCTGCAATGAAATTTAATATTAGGCTGATGAAGCTGTGGGGAAAATAGATATCAAATGAGTGAAGCAACTGTTCAAGCTGATCTCTGCCAGTAACACTGACAGTGAAATGAGCTGCCCGAAGAAGAAGTCATTTGATTCAAATTTGCGTTTTTACAAGCTGGTAAAGACAAACAGACCAGTGTGTCAAACTGTAGGTCACTCTTTTAGCATCCGGTCAATGGGAGATGTGTCAACCCTTCAAAGACCCCAAAATAGACTTGTTAAATTGTTATGTTTGCAAAGCAGGAATTTTAAGGCAGAAGGTGGCATGTCGAAGCAATGTTTAGTGTTGTCACCTCACAGGAAGAAAGTTCTGGTTTCAATCTTCCTGGGTTAGGTGGAGTTTGCAGGTTATCCAGTTTCCTCCACAGTCCAAAGTCATGTTCTTTGGGTTAATTAGTGATTCGAAATTGGCCTTAGGCTGGATGTGAGTGTCTGGTTGTCAGAATTTTTGTGTTTACCCTGTGATGGACTATCCAGACTATCCTCTTCTCTCTCTCAGTACGTCACAACTCTGAAGTGAATAAGTGGGTAAGAAAATTAATGAATAGATGGGTACCCACATTTCTTTGCAATCGCTTGGTTAAATAGTTAATGTAACAGATACAATTACTCTACATCAGCTGTGAGGTCCATTTCCAGAGAAACTATTTGAACTAGATGGTCATAAGTTGCTTAAAGCTGTTTTCACACATTAATACAGTTGTCCTTTCTCAAATAGCACTCAGTTGAAGATTCACAGATGCAATCTCACTACTGGACGTACTCTGTTTGGTTAAGGCATGGGAGCTACCCAGGTAGGAGGAGGCAGGACACATGATGCCCACTCACTGGCTGTGAATTCACTGAACCTGCTCGATTCTCACATAGACGCAATCTGACATCACACAGACTTTGTACTTGGGAGCTGGTAGGTTAAAGATCATTTCCAGCTGCACTGCACACTTTTGTTGTTACATGCACCCGTGTCGGGTAATGAAAAGTTAAGTGCTGCAGTGCACATGGGCGAACAGCTTTAAAGTCTTCCGAGTCCTGCTTGTGTTTGTAAGTATGTGCTTGCAGACGTGCATTCACCCCATACGTGTTTTTATTCAGTCTGAGCCCAAAGAGGATTTGGTAACCAGCAAGTATATCCCCCATGTCAATTAGCTAACATGTTGATGTCAGCATGGTCAGTATAATCCCTCTCTTAATGTACTGTAATGACCTCCCTCCTTCCCCTGCTCCCCTTTAGTGAGATCCTCAGCACACACAACAGTTTCTGAGGGACAGCAACATGACAGGATGCTGCATTAGCTCAGCGGTCATAACAACATTAACAGGGGCTCAGTGAAACTCTCCAGGGCTTTGAGAGAGACAACTTTCTGACCCTGCAAACAGCTCTGACATGCAAGCATTGAATTTAAAGTTCATCTTGATCTCTCTCATACTGTATTTATACGATACTTCCTCTTGGTGTTGCATTTTAATTTGATTCAACTTTTTTATGAACAGCATCAGATGCTGAGATCCATAAACTTTTTTCTTTTCTTTTTTTTGTTCTTTTTTAGTATGAGAGCTTGTAAAAAGAGCTTCAGGAAAAATCTAACTACTCAGAAATATCTGAATTCACACAAAATCAAATCGAAGAGTAAAGGGAGACTTTTTAAAATATTTAAATAGACCCAAAGTCTACAGCTAGGCTTGTGGCTCAGAAAATGAACAAAGTTGATTTGAACTAAATACTAACAGGTATAATGACTGCCATTAGATGGCAATTCACCCTCTGGGGAACTTTAGCATTGGACAATGCATCCAATATTTGTTGGGATATATGAAAGTACTAACTGATAATGCTCACGTTAATGCAAATAAAGCATACCCTTATCTGGTTTCACTTACTCTAACATCTGCAATCCTGCTAAGTGGCCACATGACAGTGTATGTAAACAAATATACACTCACCAGACACTTTATTAGATACAACTTGCTAGTACTGGGTTGGACCCTCTTTTGCCTTCAGATCTGCCTTAATTCTTTGATGCACAGATTCAACAAGGTGCTGGAAACATTCATCAGAGATTTTGGTCCACACTGACGTGACAGCATTGTGCGGTTGCTGCAGATTAGTTGGCCGTACATCCATAATGTGAATCTCCCATTCCACCACATCCCAAACGTTTCGTCACTCATCCAAGTGACTTCCTCAGTCCCCTGACTCCAGACTGAGGAAGTCACTTGGATGAGTGACGAAACGTTTCTCCCACAGAAAACGCAACATCGAGATGAACAGAATCAACCTTCTGGGATTTCCTTACCTGGATAACTGAGCATGCATCAAGACCTCAGTTTCAGCGTTCTTAGCTGTCAGGAGTGGCACCTAGTGTGGTCTTCTGCTGCTGTAGTCCATCTGCTTCAAGGTTTGACATGTTGTGCAATCAGAGATGCCCTTCTGCATACTTTGTAACGAGTGGTTATTTGAGTTACTGTTGCCTTTCTATCAGCTCGAAGCAGTCTGGCCATTCTCCTCTGACATCTGGCATCAACAAGACCTTTTCTCCCAGAGAACTGCAGCTCACTGGATATTTTTCTCTTTTTTGGACCATTCTCTGTAAACCCTAGACATGGTTTTGCAGGAAAATCCCAGTAGATCAGCACTTTCTGAAATACCTCCGACCAGCTCATTTGGCACTAACAAACATGCCACATTCAAAGTCACTTAAATCAGCTTTCGTCCCCATTCTGATGCTCGGTTTGATTTTCAGCAGGTCGTCTTGACCATGTCTACATCCTTAAATGCATTGAGTTCCTGACGTGATTCGCTGAGTAGATAATTGCATTAATGAATAGTTGAATAGGTGTACCTAACAAAGTAGAGTTTTTTTGAGAATAATGTTAATATATAACTAAAGAGCAGTTAAATGGTCTTGAAGTTTCTTGCAGCAAGCAGGGAGAAAAATGAAGCAGAAATAAATTTTGTATTTGTATTTTATTTGAGGTTTTATTGAGGTTCTTCAGGGATTTAGATGGCCTCTAAAAACTAGAGACTCTCTTAGCATCCACACACCAAGGTCCATGGGATCTTCAAGGAATGGTGACGCTATTTTCCAGGGAATTTATTGGTCACCAGGGAGTGGTTTAAGGTGTTAATCAGTTATCTTGAACATAACGTGCTCCCGAGTAGGATAGGTCAGTAGTAGAAGTTACCATGGCAATGTATCCCAGTAACAAGTGAACCACTTTCACCCACCTGGTCGGACTTCAGTTCTGCTTCCAAACAGACAGTCCTCTTGAACTGAAAACACAGTGAAGCACTTTGTGTGTTTATCATGTGTTTATTTACAAACATTCATCAGGCTTATGTGATTTCATTTTGACCTTCACAACTGAAACAAAAATGTTGACATCCAGCCTCACCGCTCCAATGAAACATCATCCCCTCACATCAACATTAATTGGCCTCCTTCTAGTTCTACAGGACTCAGCAAGTGTCTGGGCCAAGATGGCAGCTAATGATGCATAGCTCGCCAAGGGACTCAGACAAGGCTGCCATTTCAGCCAGGGTAACAGCCCAGTCAGAGTGGCACATGCATCCAAAACAGCTGGTCACACAAACCCAGCTGTCCAGAGGATCTGGACATCCCGCTGCACCATCAGCAATGACGATCAGAGCCAATCCAGGAGGTGTATGCGTGGCTATGTGAGTGTATATCAAGGGTGTCAAACTCATTTTTGTTTATGAGTCACATACAGCTCAGTTTGATCTTAAGTAGGTCAGACCAGTAAAACCAGTGCATAATCACCTCTAAAACCAGTGCCACTAAATGCTTCCCTTCCTTTTAGTCCAAAGAAGAAAAAGTACATTCTGAAAATGTTCACATTTAATGATCGTCATTTACAAAAGAGATAAAGAACAACCTGAGATATTTCTAACAAAAATAAGTGCAGTATGCAGCAATATGTCTTTTTTTCACATTCATTCTATTATCAAGAAAAGAAATGCTACAGCCGTAAATGAAAGAAAAAAGTGAGAACTCGACATGGCTCCTTGGCTAAACCACCTTACTTCAGTGGTATTACAGGCCATGAGTAATGTCTTTGCCAGTAAGGAACCAGTAATGATTAACAAATTCAATAAACACTCTTTTATTGGTGCAAAATACAGTGTAAAGCCTTCCTCTGTACCAGGTATCCATATCTATATGGAAGGCATATTTACAGAAATTATTGGGAAGTCCTACTGTTTTGCTTACTTTTCTCCAGGCCCTTTTTTTTCTGTCTCTATATAAAAGTAAATTTGAACCATATAAAATCATATACCTCTGGCCACCCACAAACACTAACAGTAAGCTTGTCCCCCATTTCTCATTTTTGGCATGAGGAGAATACATCATCTGTGGGAGAATCTCAGCTGATATGCTTTCACAACCCACTGATTTATTTTGTTTTGGCACGATTTTCACAGATGTGCACAGATGTGTATTACCCACTATATAAACTTGCATCTATGTACATCTTTGCATTGTCAGTGTAAGAAATCCTGCTGCAGTCATGTTTGCCTCATAAGTGTGTGATTCTTCAAAGAGCAGAGAGACTGTGTGTGAAAGCAAAGCTTATTTTGTGCAGGGGAGGGGTCTGCTTACTTCAGAAATTTGTGTATCTCTTCAACATTACAAGGAGAGCGGGTGGGCAGTCAGTGACTTTGGAGGCAGGCTGTGGGTTGTCCAACACACAGTACAATGCTGGTACTTTCTATGTTTTGTTTTTCCCATTTGCTGAGCACAGACATTTTTTTTTCTTTTACTTTTTACTGTGTGAGCAAGACACACGTTTGGGTGGGCTGAGACCACCCCTGCACCCGTTACAGCTACCTCCAGCCTTGGTCTCCAGCGAGCTCCATGATGAGGGCAGGATATGAATATTAACAGCAAGCCCTGAGGAGTGTTTGCATGCGTGTGCAAGTAGGGGAATGCAACTTGTGCAAAACTGTGCCCAATACACAGCACGTATTAGCTGAATGTCGGAACTGTAAGTGATTAATAAAGCAAAAACTTTAAGCAAACAGCAAGATGAATGAAGTGTCTCACCTGGAACCACTGACAATCTTGTGTGTGTGTGTGTGTGTGTGTGTGTGTGTGTGTGTGTGTGTGTGAGTGAAATAGGTTGCCTTGTTTCATACACATGAGAGTCCTCCAAGGGCTGAAGTGTCTTTTCCACCTCATGTCTCCATGGTGAAACAAATTAGCTTCCTTCCCTGAGAGATCATTGAGGAGCTTGTAAATGTGTGTGTCTGTGTGTGTGTGTGTGTGTGTGTGCCAGGTGGCTCCAGGTGTCTTTCGCAGATCACAGTGCTGTCGGGTAGTGACGCCTGTCTCATCCCTGCTGCCTTAAACGCGCACTTGTTTGTTTTTACACATCTGTCTGCTGAGCTGCATGCCTGCTGCAACAGAATAATGATCATAAACACACACACACACATAAAGCACACACACATACAAATACAAATTATCTTTAATTGGGAGAACAAACTCAGCTCATTTGTTCAGATGAAAGTATGTATTTTCCTGTTAGATGTTGTTATTAGATACTCCTCAGGGTGGTCTGTTTGATAGAAGCCCAGTATGTTTCTCCTATCTTTCTCCTGGTTTGTGTGTGTGTGTGTGTGTGTGTGTGTGAGAGAGAGAGAGAGAGAGAGAGAGAGAGAGAGAGAGAGAGAGAGAAAGAGAGAAGGCATTGTTTGCATGAGTATTTTTGTACACTAACTAAACTAAACCTGTGAGAGTATCGCTGGTGGCCTTGATTTACGTGTCCCCCCGCTATTCTGGAAAAATAAATAAATAAATTCTGAAGAAAAAACTGTTGAATAATTCAGTCATGTTTACAAGAACAGACCGTGATCCTCCAAGAATATGACCTGCTGCTCCCCAAAGATGCTCCCTCTTTCTCTTTCTCTAGTTTTATTTTCGTCTTGTCTTCCTTTACTACAGCCCACTCCACTGATTGTGAGCTCCTTTTCTCAACTATCACAATTATTTTCCCTTAAAAAAAGACGTATCAGGTGATTTGCTGTTTTCAGCCTTTTTCTTACATGATTTCTCAACATTATTTGAAGTGTATTATTCTGTAGTCCGCCTTTTGTTATGTCAACAGAGTAAACTTGTTTTGATATTCATCTTTGCTACCTGGAATATTAAAGGAGGACTATTTGTTTTACACATATACAACATGACCAAAAATATGCGGCCGCCTCTGTCTGTTCTTCAAACACAGACTATATGTAAAAGATGAATGTAGCCACTGCAATATCACTCTGTGGTTACTGAAGTCCGATGTTGAAGCTTCAACTTGAGCATTTTGGCAGTCTCCAGTCTTGGAATAATGTGACTGAGAAACTGAGGGACTCATACGTTAGTGACTTGTGAACCATAACATCGGTAGGCTCTAAAGCATACCCCGCTTGAATGTTCCTTTTCACTCTAATGGAGTATCAAATAAGAATTGAAACTAGGGACTGAGACCATAAACTCACCAGTAAAGCGTTTCCTGAGGTCATAGTTTAAGTTAGAGGCAGGGTCCTTTTCTCATAGGCTTCTATACAACCAGATTTCTTTGTTACCCCTTCCTGGGGATTAGGAAGACTGCAGATACAAGACACTTTGATGCTGGCTTCCCTCTTCCCTCCCCAGAAGCTGCGTCCATTACAGTTCATATACAGTCTTTCATTTCAAACAGTACCGTGTTTCCAGTTTTGTAGCAATAGTTTGGGAAAGTCCCTTTTGTGTCAACATGACAGTACCTGACTACCTCTGTGCACAGAACCATAAAGTCCATGAAGACTTTTTCTAGTTTGGGGAAGAACTTGACTGGCTTGGATAGAGTTGGTTTATTTTTTTTCTTCCTCTCTTTCTGCTCTCCACAGTGCTTACATCCTTTACTTTCAGTCATCTTTCCTGATTGATCAAAGAATTAATTATCTGTTGCAACCCTTTTGCAAAACTCTATGTCAACACAATTTGAACAAGAAAAGAAAACAAGACCTTTTTATGCTTATGTTTTATTTTCATTTAACCCTGCAAATAAACATTATTTTGACTTAGCTGTATACATTTTTTCTTAGTATTAAATTAGTATGTGCAGCAGTGAATGTGTGTCGGGCATAAAAAACTAATCCCATATCAACAGGCAGATTAGCTTCCAGTATTTTTGTGCATCCTGTTTCTATCCTGGCTTCAGTGGTCTGTTTCGGCTACTATATTTCTTCCTTCTACATTTTTTCCTCTTGTGTATCAGTAACATGTTATTTTATCTATAGTATATTTTAGTATTCTGTGTAAAAGGGAAACATACCAGATTTTCACTTTTCCGTTCAGCCACTGCAAGGTGTTTTCAAGTTAATTCGAAAGTAAAAATGAAAGGAGTATTAATGTGAGTAATGTTTTCACACAGACGAGCTGATCACTGTTGGTCTTTACCCAAGATTAATGAGAGCTCTTAGCTCATTTCTGCCTCAGAAAGTTTAAAACCCACAGACCGAGCCTTCTCTCAGTGTCTGCTCATCAGAGAGACGTCGAGAGAAGAATACCTCAAAATGAGATGTTAAAATGCAAGACTGAAATATTATTTTTTTCAGTGCAAGGTCAGCAGAAATGTGACCTCCAGCTCACAGCAAACCCATCAACAACCCCAGATGCATCGACAGGAAAACGCACTAACTCATCTTTAAACTTCTGACCCCTGCCTTTACATCAAACATTAATGTTGATGGTAGAATGATATATAATGCAGCAGAGGCTGGTAATGACAGGTAATGCAAAGCAGAACAAGACGCAGGGCACTGTGCAACAGCAGAGACAGATAAATGAAAGGCTGCCCTCTACAGATAGTTCACCTCAATCACAACAAGAAAAAAAATCTGCATTTTAACTCATACGATTAACAGGGTTTCTTTAAGGTCAAACTATGTCACTTTTGCTGTATAGTGACAATTACAGGATTGTGAATTCAAAAACATACTGTAGTAAGAAACAAGGCATTTATTTGGTGAATGTTCTTAGTAATTAATAAGGACTGTAGGGGCATTTTTGAGACCCTTGGACAATCTGCAGGACCAGCCTTTTTGTGATGGCCCTGCAGAAAAGACATCTATGTGAATTCTGGGACAAAAAAAATTTCTTGGTTTCTAAATAATTTGGTTTAATCCTCAGCTGGGAACCGATTCTGTATAAAATTGAAATAAATTTGTGAGCCTCACACGCTTTCAAGGCTCAGTGCTAAAACACACCAGTGTATTTTTACTGTGATCCAATAACAATTATTATTTTTTTTAATAATCAAATGTAATTTGTTCTTGTTAACTCCAAGGTTTCTGATGAGCTACCTTTTTACATCTTGTTGGAATGTGCTCACGTGGCTGCTAATTTTGGTCAATTTTATTAGCATTAACCACAAAGCTGCTTGCCATACCATGGGAAATCTTACTGGTAAAATGTCTAGGTGTTTATTTGATAAAGGCTGTCTTTTTTTTTTAGTATTATTCGTTTTACTACTCGTACCTCCTATCTGATCTCACATTAAAATGCTGGTGCAAAAGTTTTCGTACTGTCCTAAAGACAATGAGGCCAAAGATGATTTTATGGATTTTTGTAGTAAAAGTTCAAGATCTGAACTGTCTGTCTGTGCAGAGGTGGACAGAAGAATAAGTGTTCAAGGTTTTCAGTTAACTCCAGATGATAATGAGCTTCAGTGGGATGCTGGTGGTGGTAATAAATCATGAACACTGGAACTGAAAGGCAAGCCGTCCCTCACCTTCACCTTCCATCTCACTGTAAGTGCAGTCACAGGCAGATTGGAAATGTGAATGTGGGGCTGATTTAATGAAATAACAAGTGGAAGTGCTGCACACAGAGCAAGATTGTGGCAACATAAAAGTGTACAATTAGCTGACAATGATGAGTGGTGGAGGAATTTGTTTTAGAACCATTCCTTAATAAAAGTAACAATACCACAGTATGTAAACAGCTCACTACACTTAAAACTTTATTATTGGATAATTATACATAAAGTATCAAAAGTAAAAGTAGTTATTCTGCAGAAAAATGTTCCCCATCCCCATAATATTACTGCTGCAGATGTTTAAGGTTGACCTCTGTTTATATTACCTCTAGCTTATATTATTTTTAATCTACAGTAATGCATCATATTTTATAAAATCACATGTTTGCAGTCTGGCTGTGCTGTGAGGACCACATATTTCTAAAAAGAACAGCTTTTAATGAGCTTAGAAAAACAGACCTAGACCTTGATTTAAAAAAAAAAAAAAAAAAAATTAAAAAAAATTAAAAAAAAAAAAAAAAAAAAATCACAGGACGACCAGCAGACACTAGCTACTCACAAGTAGCTCCAAAAACATCACTAATCTCAGTTACAACTCAGGCAACACACACTACTACAGTGCACCACTCTCAAGGCTGGCCCACACTCACTAAAACCAAGCAGCTCCTCCCCAACCTTTATACTGTTGGATGGCTGATTGCTGAGTGGAGTCAACTGTGCACTGGCTCCTCAGGGGAAATGGGTGGCAGGTGAGTTCACAAAAGAGACAGGACACACCTACACAACACACAGGCCTGCTAGGGCTGTAACAATAAGTCTATATTCTCAGTCATTATCATTTCAGTAGCTACCATGACACAAAACCTGCATTTATAGTGTCACTTGTCAATCTTGAAAAAAAAAATTGCTTAGTAGATTGTTGAGTTTTGCCCAAAATTAGGTTTAAAAGGCTTTTTTTTTTTTTTTTTTTAAAAGCCTTTTAAACAACTTTTTT
>VVAS01118282.1:0-12229 GCA_015103295.1 Ptychochromis oligacanthus
AGGAAGGTAACCGATCCGTTCAGCAGCGTGTTTCAAGATAGGAAGGAAACCGTAGGAGGGTGAGCAGGCAGGAGGAGCCAGAAAGCCCCAAACAAAGCGGCTTACAGAGGTGGCGTCCCAATCCACAGACGCCCAGTAGTGAGCCCCGCTCCAATGTGAGCTCCGCCGCCAGGGGGAATGACTAATAGGAACAGCGTTAGCACAGAAGCAACAAAGACGAAAGGCAATACCCTGGTGGAGGCTGATTACCACGCAATAAGCGCTGACAATCTGGCGGAGATGAAGTGCAGGGCTGGTCCTTAAATGGCCGAGACTGATGAGAACATGGAACACAGGTGAGTCTGGCTGACGAGCAGGAATCAGGAACACACCCCCAAAGGCAGAGAACAACCGGCTCCTCCCTCCTAGCTATGGCTACCAGACGGATCATGACACCATGAACTGGATAACCAGTTAAGAAAATGGATAAATGGAAAAGTTGATGCAAATGTACGCCAATGTGGTCCAGAAAACAAAATTCCCACTGTGACCTTTCAATGACATCGTAGTTCTCTGATGTTTACATGAGAAGTTATTGAGCATTAAATAGAGATTTGTGAAATCAGGTGGAAACAGCCCGAAAACAGCTGCAGCAGAGGGAGCTTAAACATATGGACAGAGTATTAACTGCATGGATGACATACCACCTTTTGACCTACAACAGCTTACATTTCTGTGCTTTTCACTGGATATGTTTAGATTTCATTTTATTCAGAAATGACACCATTTGGTCAATAATATAAACAGAGCACATGTAGTCATTTTCCTGGTTTACCTTTGTTCTCCTCTAATGCCCCTAAGCATTTACAACCGTCTGTTTTCCACACTGTATATAAAGTATGTGATGGAGCTGCCTCAAAGCTACCAGCTTCAAATGTTATCAACATATTAAATGGCCTTTATCAGGTATCAGTCTCCTAGATAAGGCTTGTAGGATCCGTCCTCCACTTCTTAATAGGCCTTTAACACCTCATGAAATGCTGGTGGTAAACCTTAGCACATTTAGAGGCGATGGGATTGATGGTATCATTATTTATTTTCTAAACTTTCAATAACGAAACTGATTCATGCCATATGTTGGACCTTTTTACAAGTTTCTTTATTAGGTTTAGGCAACAAAACCTCTTGGTTAGGGTTCAGAAAATATCAAGATTTGGGTTCAATTAGTTGCACAAAACCTCTTGTTTTGTGCTTAGGTGAGGAAATACATGACACTCACATGGTATCCTGTAGTGCAATTGTCGCAAATGATGTGGCGAGGCAAGTTCAGACGTGCCTTACAGTTTTGTATCAACTAAACATTATTATTGTAACTTCACATACAGTAATGACTGACATTTAAATTTACTATACTATAGCACACATAAAATGCCTCGTTTGACACATAAAGGTCTCTGATAGTGAGGGGGAAAAAAAAATGTCAAGAAAACCTACTGCAAATGGTGCAAAGCAAGCTAAAGAGGTACTTGGAAACCAAACATCCTTCCCGGGAGAATCTTTGTCTCCTGTGAAAGAGCATAAGATCTGAATGAGAGGCTCATTGCAAGGCAAACAAATTGTAGCTGTCACAGGAGTGCCTTCGTCTGACAATACAAAGTTGTCACCGGCATCATTTCAGATGACATAAAGGCTTTTTTTCTGAAGTTATGAACACAGGTGTGCCTTGAGATTTTTGTCTTGCTTTTTTGTGTCCCCCTGCTACAAAACATTTGAAAACCATTTAAAAACTAAAAACTGTAGCTGACCCACCAATGTAGTACACGCACCAGATATTCTTTCTCACAAGGTTGCTTGTTCTGTTTCTTAGTGATCAGAATGGATGATACGCAAATGAACAAAAAAACTATAAAGTGACTTATTGTCATTCTTTCATTAATCCTGGAAAAGCTCTCACTTATCAAAAACCAGCTGCACAGCAGTGACAAAAAGGGAGATGCACAGCAAGGCGGGTAGTAAAATAGCTTTTTTTTTAAACAAAAGAAACAGAGGAGAGAACTCAGATTAACTGTGGTGGGTGTAACCAGGACGTCAGTATAAGTGAGTGCAAAGAAGTGGTGAACGCAGTATTCTATAGTGCAAGAACACAAACTAAACTACAAACCAAACTACAAACAAAACGTTTATCTCGGGGGGAACCACACAACAACTCACCTCCAAGGTGTTTTGTAGAGCACTGAAACATTGGGCCAGAGTTTCTGATTGCCACAAACCACAGAGGTGCCACAAACCACTCCTCCTCTACCACACAAACAGGCAGACAGGAAGGTGGGCTGGAGAAGGTCATCCCAACTCATGACATAGGGCACTTTCACATTTTTCTATTAATAATAAGAATAAATAGGAATCAAGTAAACATTATACATGACAAAAAATACAAAAGTCACCACTTTCAGGCGTAAATAATATGAGACACAAGTCTTGAAAGACTTTTATGTCTCATAATAAAACAAACATTTACTGTTGGAGGGAGCCTCACAATCACAATCTTGTGAGTGGAAACAACTGATAATTGCCATTTATGAGCTGATAACGTTCAACATTTTAGTGCGCCTCTAAAATGTTTTACATGTGTTATTAATTACCATATTAATGTCGTCTTTGCTCTGTCTGTTGGCAGCAGCAAAGCCCCCTAACATTCTTCATTTCTTAATCAATGCCGCTTAATTTTGCCAAGCTCTGCAGTGTTGGCAACATTTGTTAGTACAAAAACTGGCAGATTTACCAAATACATATACATTTAATTACAAAAACACACTTGAACTTCAAATAAAAATCATAATTCAATGCATGCATGTTTTTAATTATGATAATAAGATGAGCGTATGATTTAAAGGAGTATACCAATATTTTTATCTGATGCAAACTACAAAATCAGCAACTGCTGTATGATGGGGTGAAAGAGAGTTCATTTGACTGTTATTCAGTTTTATGGAAAGAAATCCCTTCCGACTGACTTTAAGAAACTCCCAAAGCAACGTCTCTGGCCTCTAAGCCAGACCTTGTTGTTCATTCCACTCACAGGCCTCAATTACTCAATAGAGACTCACGTAGGTGGAAGCAATATTTCAACAGAAGGAAAAGGGATGAGAGAGTCACAGCTAAGCACAGAGAGGTAAATCTAATATGCAAGTTTTTGGGGGACAATTTGTCTCCAGATCTCACAGGGTTTTTGTGTATTTGTGAGTCCATCGGGCTTGACACTGGCCTCTGTCCAAAGCAGCAGTGGACAGCTGTTCTCTATCAGCTGTGCTGTTTCCATCCCATGCAGCCAGAGCTCATATCTCTACCCTGTCAAAATGAACCTGGCAGTGTATCAGGAGTCTGACAAAGCTTCTTTCCTCTCAAGTCATCTCCGCAGCCGCAGTGCAATTTAAAAAATCTCAAGTGTCTCAGTGTCTGATGATCATGAAATTTAAAATTTAATTGCCCTTCATGCATCAGAATATAAAGACTGGTTAAATCTGTGCTGCATGAAAGCTTGTATCCATTTTTTTATTCTGATCTATGAATGATGAAAAAATGAGCAAGTAGTGGGTGGGCTCAATTCATGTTAAATGAATTAGTTCCTGTCCTTCGTTAATGAAGGTTGAGATCTGGGTGTTATAATGTTTTCATGTAATGAGAATCAGTGAAAACGGTTGATATCTTTTACTTATTTAAATTTTAACCATTTGATTCAAGCTTCACTTTTGAATTAAAAAAAAAAAAATTGAGTCCTTTGAGGTGCTATACTGGATTCACAACCACTGGATGTAGCATTAGAGCACCAGCAGTACAGATCAAAACAAATAGGTGCTTCATCCATCCTCTCATTTACTACCAGACAGGTTGGGCAAAAATCCAGCCTGCCAGCCTATCAATAAAGGTTGTTAATACGTTTTGGTAAGCCTATTGTGGCCGTTGTCTCTACAGGGACAGGCACCCCATGCACACACCGGACTAAACAGGTGCACCTTATCTCTGCCTGCAAGCAAACAAGCTAGCCAACACAGAATGGCACCAAAAAGGAAAGCCGAAAGGTGCTAGACTCAGTACACTACTTTGTCAAGTGTTTGAGACAGTCTCATATGTTTTCTGTTTTTATTTTAAAACCACACACCAGCAGACATATGGAGACAGGGACAGGAAAGAGAGGTTTGTTTTTTTTGTTTTTTTTTAATTATAAGAGGCATGCAGCTACAGTACCAGTCAAATGTTTAGTCACATTCGACTGTGGGTGAGGAGTTTGTTTGAGGAGGAGGGTTTTTGTTTTTTCTTTTGCTTTTTTTGTGATTTTTAAATTTTGCCTTTATTTTATTTTATTTTTTATTTTTTTGGCTACCTGCTTTACTTTCCCTGCTCCTCGTTGTTTTCTTTGCCAGATTCAGGCTGATATTTTGGACTGTTTTCCCCTCACCTGTCTCTCCTATGCTCCACTCTGTGTTTCTATTTTGCAGTGAGAGAGGGAAGAGCACAGAAGAAAGGCTCACACTGAGCTGAAATGAAACATATATACACAACCTTTAATGACTTTAGTGCCTTTAGTGCCTAACCCTTCCAGGTGCACTTTTATGTTCTGTAACTTTGATTTAAAAAAAAATAAAAATAAAAATAAAAAAACAATGAACAGGACATACTAAAGGACCCAGGTTCACTTTGTGGGAGCAAACACAAATAATGCACTAAACTATGCATTATGTGTGTCGCTGTAGCTCAGGAGGTAGAGCAGGTCATCTACTAATCGGAAGGTTGGTGGTTCGATTCCTGGCTGTTCCAGTCTGCTCCGGTCTGCATGCCAAAGTATCCTTGAGCAAGATACTGAACCCCGAGTTGCTCCCGATGCGTTCATCGGAGTGTGAATGTGTGTGAATGTTGGATAGAAAGCACTTATGTGTAGACAAAAGTGCCTGTAAGAATGTGTGTGACTGGGTGAATGAGGCTTGTGGTAGATCAAAAAGCGCTTTGAGGGCTCAAAACAGAGCTGAGAAAGTGCTATATAAGAACCAGTCCATTTACCATTTACCATAAACTTCATTATCATATCGTCTTTTTTAGTTTTGTAGTTGCAGGAAGTTGTAGAAACCCCATTTTTTTTCACTGAGGTAATTAGAAAAAGATTTTAATTAAAACATCTGCCAACATGCAAAAATGTTTTTTAATACAAAACACAGATGGTAAAAAGACTCTTTGAGGATTCTGAAAATAGCTTAAAAATAACAGTGTTTCAGTAATGTCTGCCCCTCCCCGAGCCTGCAGTTATACCTTCGTCCTCCAGTGTTCCCTTGTCTCTGTCTTCATGTTTAATGAGTCTTCTTGTCTCCATGTTTATTATGTGTCTTTTGGGTGGTTTCCTGTTTTACTTTGATAGTTGGTTTTCTCTTTTACCTGTGTCTCATTCCCCTCCTGTTTCCAGTGTTTCAGTAAGTCCTCAGTGTATAAATAGTCCTGTCTACCCTTTTTCAAAGTGTCTGTTATGGTCCTGTGAAAGTTCCCAGTGTGCAGTGTACATTATTGTTTGCCCCTCATGTTCTTGGATAACTGTTTAATTTTTTGGACTTGTGTTTATAACCTATAGGGAAGTCTGCCTAATGTGTCCTAGATTTGGGTCCTCACCTGTAACCTCCACACTAACTGTGATAATATCTGAAAGCAATATTTCAAAGTATAAATGTAATTCATTATTCAGTTTTATTCGCATGGCACCAAATCACATAATGTAACAATAACATAGTAAACTCCATAAACCATAAGCAAAGCTGGACTCTTACTGTAGAGCCTTCTATGAGGACAGAAGTACTACTGTATGACACCTTTAAGATATGATGGAGTTTGGTCATTTAAGGCCCTTTAAGTTTAGGTAAGTAGAAACATTATATTTCTATTGAGACTTTACAATATAGAGAAATAATCCATCCATTATCCACTATTAGCCATTATCTTCCACTTATTCAAAGTCATGTTGTGGTGGCAGCAGGCTAAGCAAGATATTCCAGACTTCCTTCTCTCCAGAAACACTTTCCAGTTCTTCCTGGTGGGTCCTGAGGCGTTCCCAGGCCAGACGAGATATATAATCTCTCCAGCTGGTTCTGGGTCTACTCCGGGGTCTCCACCCAGTTGGGCGTGACCAGAAAACCTCCAAAGGGAAGTGCCCAGGTGGCATCTTAACCAGATGCCCGAACCACCTCAAATACCTTCTTTCGACAAGGAGCTCCCTCCAGATGTCTGAGCTCCTCACTCTTATCTCTAAGGTTAAGTGCAGCAACCCTATGGAAAAACTCATTTGCCTGCTTGTATTCATGACCTTACTCTTTCAGTCATTACCCAGATCTCAGGACCGAGGTGAGGGTTGGAGTGTAGATGGACTGATAAATTGAAAGCCTCACCTTTCAGCTCAGCTCTCACTTTACCACAACAGGCCGGTACAACCTCTGTATTACTTCTGACATCGCACCAATCACCAAGTCCACCTCACGCCCCACCTTCCTATCACTCGTGAATAAGATCCCGAGATACTTGAACTTCAAAGAGAAATAATGTGAAAGAAATCTGGCTTCTCTTTCTAGTTCCTGTGAGTATTTGAAACTGGAAGTTTATGTAGTGCTTCTTAATAATATTGCTTAATATTATTATTATTATTGTATATGGTTGAAGGTATTGGTCCTGGTACAGAGCAGTGTGGAACTCCTGAGAGAGAGAGAGAGAGAGAGAGAGAGAGACTGTTGGCATGAACAAACAATCTATGAGATGAATAAATGACTTAAAGAAGCCAAACGTGGTTCCCTTAATCAGTGATGTTTTTCAATTAGGTAATTAAACAGTTTTAATGCAGGCACAGTATCTGCAATCACTGTATAGACACATTTTTCTTTAAAGCTTCAGTTCACTGTTTTGCCTTTATAACTCAGCTCTTTTATATCTTTACTGTTTTAATTTAGTCTGCCCACTCTCTAAGCTTAATATGTAGCTATATATTTACTTTCAGGGTTGGTGGAGACCAAAAAAAAAAAAAAAAAAACAATTAATTTGCAGTTTGTCTCTGTATGTCCTCAATATGTAAAAAGCCAACTGTTTGCTTACAGGGTAGCCATATAAAGTAAAACTTAGCAAATGTTCAGTCGCGACTACCTCTATGCTGATAGTAATCATGAGCTTTTCTGTTAATTTTTTGGATTTTATACTTTTTGATATTTAGACAAAATCTAGAAAAACTGTGGCAGTGCCCACAGTTTTCACAGATAGGCTGCAAACAGGGCGGTAGCCCCAAGCAAATAGCTGCAGTGGCTTTAAAAACAGTCCGTGTCCTGACTTAATCCTACCAAAAACTGGTGGGATGACACAAGGAGAACACTTTACAGGAATTACTTATACAAGTAAGCAAATTGACAGGAATACATGGGCTCCAGTACTTATCTAGTATGATATGATCCTCTAGATCCCTTCTTACAGTTGAATACTCTACTATGAGTAGTGAGTTAGTGAGCACAGCCTCAGTCCTGATGCCATGGTACTGGGTCTTCAACCTGTGTTTTGAGTTATGGACTTTCAAGGTCTTTTTGTTGTTGAATATTTTCTGCTTTCTTTTGGTTTGTTTATTGTTTATAGTATTTTGAGCTTTGTTTTCTTGTTGATATTGCCTGTTTACTTTAGCCATGTTTATATTCTGAGGTTTCGCCACCTTTTGCAGTCTAGTTTCTGTTTGTAGTTATTGTTTATATTTAATTCCAGGAGTTTCAGTTCATCTTTTCTCCCCTGTGCTTCCCCATTGTTTAGTCTTTGTCTCTGTTTTCCTGTCTTCCTTCTGTGTCGTTTGTGGTAAGTTTTCTTTTGTGTCTGAGTTCGCTGTTAGTTATTTTTACCCAATTCCTGTTCTACTTTGCAAGTTGCCTCCTGTGTTCCATCTGTCTGTTAAGTCTCTGTCTCTGTATCAGATGTTTCCATGCTTTCCTGTTTTATTTTGATAGTCTCTTGTCTTGTGTGCGTGGTATTTCGTTTTGCTTCCCTTGTCTTGTTGTCCCTGGTTAGTTTCAGCTCTGTACGCTGGTGTTTTCTATCTCCCTGATTACCTTGTGTGTATTTATAGCCTCTGTCTCCCCTCAGTTCTTTGTCTTGTTTACTGACTGTTGTCCTCTGTTTCCCGTATTCCTGTTATCGGTCTTCACCTGTCTCCTTGTTTGGATTTTGTTTTTGTCTGCTTTTGGATTACCTGCCTCACCTTAATAAAGGTTTTTTTTTTTTTGTTTTTTTTTTTTTTTTTTTTTTTTTTTTTTTTGTTTTGTTTTTTTTGGTTCTTGTTCATTAATTCTGTGCCACAAGTCTGCATTTGGACCCTGAAATCATCCTAAGCATGACACCCAACTCCTCACCAACCAATTCCCTAATCAGAGATTAGGGAATTTTAAAAAAACAAAGTTACAAGGTGCTTTACATTAAAAGTATACTAAAACAACAAAAGTACCACAACTTGATATCTGACCAAATAAAAAAAAGAAACACATAAAATATGATTTTTTTTAAAAAAAGTTTTGAAAAGAGATCTCAAAGAAGATAGTGAGTTTGTATTCCTGAGATCTCTGGGCAGGAACTTCAGCAACTGAAGAACCATTAGATGCAGGCAGTGGCCTGATCATGGTTACATTAGTAGATAACGATTTGAGTCGAGAATAATAATCTGCTTGTGATGGGGTCATGGGTGTACTTGTAATTACCTCTATTTTGGAGTTCAGATGATTTTTGACAAAGTTATTCGTATCGCTCTGTAGAGCATTAGCCAGACTGAAATTCGTCATTAGTTGTTCATTACAGGAAATCATTCAGTTCAGCGAATGTTTTCAGAGGAAAGAAAAACGTCAGCTTGAAGATAGGTCTCAAAATACTTTAAACTAGCTTTAAAAAACATCCAAAATACAACTTTTTAAAAGGGAGCATGTGGTCTGAAGGGCACTTGGATGATTTTGAAAGTGTAATAGTGTTTTCCAGGGTTAACAGAGAGAATTCACTGAAGTGTGTTATTGCTGAAGGTGGACAGGAGTCAAGCCGTCTGAGACTAGTGTGAAAGTGCTGCTGAATCTCTTCTATTTTATCACAAACGTTATTTAAAAACTCCTCATCTCTCTGGGGTGGATTCAATCAGCCCGGTAGGCAAGGACCAGTTGGAGCATTTATGGATTTATAAAGGTAGCTGTCAGGCATCTGTGGCCTTTGTTCACTCCCTCTTTTGGACTCCCTGTCCTTTACCTTTATTGCTGCTGGTAGTGTCTGGGGTATGTGGTTGAAAGTGATCCTTTTAAATACACAAGTTAGCCTTTTACACGACATGCAAAGCTTATTGCCTTCCATTTTTATCTGCTTTACTGACTGACTTAAAGTGTTCTAGGGGGATACTGAAGCCTTCCCAAACCAGCCAAGAGATTACCCAGGCAGCCTGGGGTCTCCTCCCAGTTGGACATGCCTAAAACACCTCAACTAGGAGGCATCGAGGAAACATCCTAGTCAGATGCCAAAACCACGTCAACTGGTTCCTTTTGGTGAGGACCAGTGGCTCTACTCTAAGCCCTCCCCACCAAGAACATCAGCTTATAATACTGTGCAGAGACACGCTTCAGAGAAGGCTCGTTTACGCTGCTTGTATCCATGATCTTATTCTTTCACTCACTACCCACAGCTCATCACCATAAGTGAGGGTAGGAACATAGATCGATCAGAAGATTTTTATTTAAAAATAAAACCCTCTAAGAGAGCACTAAGCAAAACTAGAAACTCATTTTATGTGAAAGCTAAAGGACATACTCTGGAAAAAAACAAAAAAAAACAACAAAAAAAAAAAACCCCAAGCCTCCCTAAAAAATTTATACAATTTTTTTCAAAGGCTGTGTGGAGGATCATCTTATCACAGAAACTACTAATATTATACTATGCTATTGTCAGTTGCTTTCTTATTATTATAAACGCTAAAGCTGTGTAAACCTTGAACTAAAAAAAAAAAAAAAAAAAAAAAAATATTGCCAAGGTCAGGTGAGCAAAAGGCAACCACTATGCTGAGAAGCTGAAAACACCAGTACGTTATCTATCCACTGATGAAAGTCATATTTTCCATAGAACTGATGAATCTCAGTGAGTCGGGGGAGGTGTACGGACAGTGGCTTGAGGGTCTGCAGGGCAAGGCGGGTGCATTATGACAGTTAAAGCGCTTTTCTGTTAAGCAGAGAGAGCTTAGTTTGCAGTGTAAGAGCATGATCAGCACTCGCATACGGACAGCAGAGAAGGTCTGTCGCTGTTCTGCTCATCTTGCACTCGGGCATTAAGGATCAGTGTGTATATGCCTGCATATGTGTGTGTGTACATGGGAAAAGAGCAGCTGTTTTCAAAAGACAAGTCAACTGGGCAGCTGCAGTTTGACCGGTTTTACCAGCCAAGTGTGGCACAATGACGCATTAGAGTACAACAAACAGTATCACTGGCAGAAAATGGACAAATTACGGATACTCAACAATAAAAATCAAACCTCCATAATAAACTAAAGGCAACTTCTATTTCTGATGACTATGAGCTGTGTGGTGACTTTCAAAAAAAATGTGGTTGCACACCTCTGAGGTTAAAACTTCAATGGCAAATACATATACTGTACATGTCAGTGTCTGTGCTCTGACCTTCAGCAAAGATTTTCCTCTTTGGAGTCTGATTTAAGGAAGCTATTTTGTGTATCAGGCCATGTCTCTTCAATAATGCAATAAGCATATTTTAGAAATATTCATATTTTCATATATATATGAAATATCTAAGTATATTTACTGTAAAGAGGACACAAATGATAACATCGTTATTTGAAAAAAGACTTCAGAAGAGGTTTTATTTCATAATTTTGTCTTGTCTCATGTACCCCATCTTCAAATGACTAATTAGGTAACACAGATGCCAAACCAATATTTTCTGGTTGTTGGAGGAAAAAATTCATGAAGTTTTCCATGAAAAAACATCCCACCTAATTCCCCACATTCAGAAAGTGTATGCACTGTTATTAAAGAACACATTCATGAGATGATCTTCCAGCTCCATTATTGTCTGAAAAATGTTTTTTCAATGTAAGAAAATGATGATGCTATTAGAGTTTTGCTGGCTTGGGCTTGAAGAGTTTTCCTTAAGAACTTGGAGCATAACGTAGGTGGAAGCATAAAGATGTAGGTGTTGTAAGGTCTAAAAAGAGACATTATTGACTGAATTAATGAAAACATAGGTTCCAGCATTTCAGGAGCTTTCCACCAAGAAGGTCATGATGTTATTTTCAGGGCATAATATGTAAGATGGTGAAAGATGTACCCTATCACAATGCTGCGATTGCAGCCATTCCCCAACTCTCTGTGAATGGTACCCATGGCCATTGATCAATGGTCATGACAATTTGCATATAACAATCATGAAACTGACCTCACGGCCCATTGTTAGTCAGTGGTGCCAGTTTCAGTCGATAAGCAAATGTACTGTTTATAAGGTTGGGGAAACCTGCAGTCAGCTGAGACTGAAGTCACTCGGATGAGTGACGAAACGTTTCTCCCACTGAAAACACTAAGTCGAGATGAATAGAAGCAACTTTCTGGGATTTCCTTACCTGGATGAGGTGCATGCATCAAGACAGCAGAATAAGCTGTTTGGCATTGGCAGAGAAGATTTGACAAGTTCTGGGTGCCACCTACATACTCAGCTCTGCTGCTCAACCCACAAATGCATTTTCCTTACAAATGTGGCACCATTTAAAGGGAAATAAACAGGCTTTCCAACAGTATGTTACAAAGATATAATCGGCCAAACACAAATTTCCTTACTTTTTGTGCTAAGTTTAGCTCTGTTTCTCCCTCAGTTTGCCTTCTTATTTACACTTTACTGTTCCCCTTTATTACCCTAAACCTCTGGACAACCACTTTTGATTGCAAGGTGATTGCAAAGTTTTCCTGGTGGGAGGCAACCCGTCCCCAAACAATTGTGGCCTGACCAGGACTGACTGCAATCACTCTCAGAAGGATTTGCAAAGGTTTGAAAATACTTGCCATCTAATTTATAAATGCAGACAGACTGCCAACATGTTGTAATCAATCTGAGTCAATCTGGGCAGATGAGCATCATCATCATATGGCAGATGTGACACATCTCTTTGCAATAGGGGATTCGACTCAGCTGGTCGCCAACTGATTGTATTTTTGTTATATTGCTATATAAAAGT
>VVAS01118302.1:1914-20824 GCA_015103295.1 Ptychochromis oligacanthus
GCAGGTTTCTACCCCAAATTTCTCTGGGATCTGCTCTCTCCTGTTCATGTTATCTCATATTATGGGTGCCTTATTCAGGCTCATGTGATGTACTCTTTTGCATGCGGTGAATTGTCGATTCTCGCAGTCATGGCATATGACAGATATGTGGCTATATGTAAACCACTGGAGTACCACTCTATCATGTCAAAGCGAAGAGTCATTAAGTTAGTATGCTTCTCTTGTTTAACACCTTTCTGCATTGTAGCAACAAGCATTTTTCTAACATCAAGGGTAAGGTTATGCAGCATGTATATTTCCAGACTGTTCTGCGTGAACTGGAGTATTGTACAACTGGCTTGTTTCCCAGCACAAACTACAGTTAATGGCATAGTTGCAAACATTACAATAATCATATATGTACTTCATGGTGCCTTCATAGTTTGGTCCTACATTTATCTCATAAAGACATGTGTCAGTTCTATAGAAAACAGGGCCAAGTTCATGCAAACATGTGTCCCACATTTAGCCTCGTTACTTACTTTTGTTGTGACAGTACTTACTGATATTATGAATATACGACTTGGTTTAAAGAATTTACCTCAAACCCTTCAAAACTTCATAGCAATAGAGTTCCTTGTCATACCTCCCATTATGAATCCTCTTATGTATGGTTTCAAATTGACCAAAATTCGGAAAAGAATCTGTAGCGTTGTTATTTTTAAAGTTAGGTGTCTCAGTCATATAATAATGCACAATTAAATCTCAGACTTTTTTTTGGCAGGCCTTGGAAAAAGTCTCAAAAAGGGTTTTCTTTTGTTTTTGTTTTTTGTTATATTTATTAAAAAAAAAGCATCAATATGTATTTTTTTAAAATCTGAAATATCAAAGTAAACATCTTTCTTTTTCATCTGAAATCAAGACTGATCCTGAGACTGTAGCTGACAGTTGAGTCTTTGCTCCTTGTGTCTCTGTCTTCTTCTTTTTCTGGTGATTCAAATTGTTAAATATCTTTCCTCAACTCCAGATAATTCACAAAAGGCATACAAAATGTGGTAAATCTTTTCTTAGCACATAAATATATATTTTAACCTGCTCATGATTTTAGTGACACCAATTGGAAGGAATCGCTTACACTTGTGTCAAGCATTCATCTATTAAAGGCAGTGATTTCTTTTCAAATTTCTGAATTGTTTGTTTGTTTTTTGTCTAATGTCTTCTAGTTACATGAGTGACTCAAATAAAACCCTTAAAATCTATAATTGAAAGTATTATGATCTGATGATTGATAATGACTAAGGTCTTTAAAAAAGTTTGCACTCAAACACTGTGGTTTGGCATAGCTGCTTTTATGTTGTCATGTTTCTAGTTACAGGCATTTTATTGGATAGTTCCAGTAATACAGTGTTATTATAGGAAAATGTTTTTGTTTTTTTGTTTGTTTTTAAACACTGTTGTTCAGATGTTTACTGTCAAATACAATAGGTAGCTACTTTGATAAAGAACAGAAGTGAATTTAATGAGTTGTGAAATAGGGGGTGGCACGGTGGTGTGGTGTTTAGCGCTGTTGTCTCACAGCAAGAAGGTCCTGGGTTCGATTCCAGCCTGGGCCCTTTCTGTGTGGAGTTTGCATGTTCTCCCTGTGTCTGTGTGGTTTCTTTCCGGTTTTCTACTCCGGCTTCCACCCACAGTGCAACAACATTCATGGGAATAGGTTAATTGGTGATTGGTCGGTAGGTATTGATGTGAACGTGAATGGTTGTCTGTCTCCGTGCATTAGCCCTGCAACAGACTGGTAACCTGTCCAGGTTGTACCCTGCCTCTCGCCCTATGACAGATAGGCTCTAGCCCCACTGCGACCCTGAATTGGATAAGCAGAAGAAAATGGATGGATGGATGGGGTTGTGAAATGAATTGGAAATATAGACAAGGCATTAACGAGCATAGCAGTAAGACAAAAAAGGTTAGGAACCATGGATATAAGATACTTAGCCAGGGACGTGATGCCCCTTAGGTGTGAACCACCATAACACATTCTAAGCCTGTGCTAAAACTATGATGTTACGACTACAGTCAGGATTATTGCTGTGCACAGGCAGAGGGGTTTTCAATCTGACTGGATTCTCCAGACAAAAGCTTGAAGACCTGCTGCTGTAATTATTGTTTCCAAATCTGACCTGCTGAATACTTCTAGCTTTATGAGATATGTATCTGGGGCCTTCTTACAGCTATACTCTACCAAAGGAGCCACAGAGGTGCGGTGGTTAGCACTGCTGCTTCACAGCAAAAAGGTTGTCGTGTCTATGTGTTGGACCGCTGACCTGTACATTGCGCTCTAACGCCACAACCCCAATCAGTTAAGCAGCTGCAAAGCAGCCTTTGAGTGCTGGACTTGCCCAGCAGATCATAGTATCATCTCCTGGATGTGTTCATGTCATGCCCACTCATTTTGTCTCTGAATACAGCACCATGTCTCAACTATAAGACACCCTGTGCTTAAATTGATAATCAGAGTGACTGACTCTTACAACCTCTTCATCTTAAATTTGTGTGTCTTTATGTTATGGGGTGAGTTTGGATTTTGTTACAGGATTATAAAGGTTTTTTATCACCAATTATCTGTTACATCACATTAAAACCATGGACAGGTGATATGAGTAAAATTGATCCTTTCATTATAATCCACTGTTCTGCTGGGAAACTTTTGCTCTTGGCATTCATGTGGATGTTACTTTGATATGTAAAATGCACCGAAAGAGTACCGGACACCAAGCACAACCCCAGCATCAATACTTCTGAACAGCAGAGGCCTCCTCCGGTGTCCTGGTGCCATAAACTACAGGACAGCCCCAGAATTTTCATGTACATGCCCCAGTTGGTCAGAGCACAGAACGACATACACAATAATAGAAGTTGGCTTTGACAGTGGCAAATTAGACTAAACAAAGAGGAAATTTAAGTCTGCATAACAGCACAAGGAGAGGCTTTTTTTGTTTGTTTGTTTGATTTAAACTAATAGAACCGCAGTATTAGCATAATGGCTACTGTTATCTTGCTGAGGTTTTGTTTGTTTGTTTTGTTTTTTTGTTTGTTAGTTTAGTTTAGTTTAGTTTTGTTTTGTTTTGTTTATTTGAGGCAGAAATAATCATATTCTCGGAATTTGGAGAAGATGTAATCAATAGACTGTGGGTGCATACCACACACATTAATTAGTTAATTAATTAGCTATTATGTAAAAAAGAAAAAAAGAAAGAAAGAAAGAATTACATTTGTAATATAATTCCATTAAAAATTCTCCATAGCAAAAAATTTTATACCACTGGCCACACATTAAACACATTAAATACAAAGACCAAAAAAAGAAATTTCTCAGGCTGTAAAAGTGTTTATTTCCGTAGTAAAGCTTAGCATTTTAATATGGGAATTAATGGAGAATGACTTGATTTTGAAACTATTATCAAGTGTCCATTCAAGAAAATGCAGTTTTCGACACTATCATTGGCTCCATTTTTCTTTATACCCAAAGTTTAACACTTTTGAGCCAGACCACAGCGGTACGGGCAAGACAGGACTGTAAAATTGTGAGTAATTCTAAAAAAACAAAAAACAAAAAAACAAATAGCACTTTGAATTTTATTGTACTGGTCTTACCTTGTGCAATCGCAATAAAGGATTCTAATTCTAATTCTAAGTATACTAAGAAAACTTTTAATTTTAAAATCATATACAGTAGTACGACATGAAACCAAATCCAAGAACTGTTTAACATTCAATGCAATTTTTAAGCACCTCTGGGGTTTCTTTTTGTGTTGTTTGATTTTGTAATAAACATACATCTCCAGTGATTTTTCAAAGCAGTGAGCTTTTATTCCAGATCATTCATTGGTTGGTTTGAAATCCCAGCTCAGGTGTTTCTGTGGTCTACACTAGATGGAGAAAAGAGGAGAGATCAGACACTGCGAGGGACAGAGTTAGACTTCAGTCTCCCAGTCACGATGAATAATGTTTCTGTAATAACAATGTTTTTTCTTTCAGGTTTAAATGAAGCAATGAACCACAGGTTTATTCTCTTCTCTCTCAGTTTGCTCTGTTACTGCATCATTTTCCTAGTGAATGTTTCTCTAATTGTGACCATCATCTTGGACAACAACCTCCATGAACCAATGTATATTCTGCTGTGTGTTTTTTGTCTTAATTCACTTTATGGGACAGCAGGTTTCTACCCCAAATTTCTCTGGGATCTGCTCTCTCCTGTTCATGTTATCTCATATTATGGTTGCCTTATTCAGATTCAGGTGGTTTATTCTTTTGCATGCAGTGAACTGTCAGTTCTTGCAGTCATGGCATATGACAGATATGTGGCTATATGTCAACCACTCAAGTACCACTCTATTATGTCAAATCAAAGAGTCATTAGGTTAGTGTGTTTTTCTTGGTTAACAACTTTCTGCATTATGGTCATAAATATTTTCCTAACATCTAGACTGATGTTATGCGGCTGGTATATTTCCAGACTGTTCTGTGTGAACTGGAGTATTGTACAGCTGGCTTGTTTTCCAGCACAAACTACAATTAATGGAGTATTTGCAAACATTACGATAATTATTTATGTACTTCATGGTGCTTTTATAGTTTGGTCCTATATATATATCATTAGGAAATGTGTCAGTTCTATAGAAAACAGGGGCAAGTTCATGCAAACATGTGTCCCACATTTGGTCTCCTTACTCACGTTTGTTGTGATAATGCTTTTTGATATTATTAATATTCGATTTGGTTCAGACATTTTACCTCAAACCCTTCAAAACTTCATAGCAATAGAGGTCCTTGTCATACCTCCCATTATGAATCCTCTCATGTATGGTTTCAAACTGACCAAAATTAGGAAAAGAATCTGTAGTGTTGTTATTTTTAAAACTAAGTGACTCCTGTGCTATTTAGTAAGGGCACTCATAATCTTATACAGTAGCCATGCACTTAAACATATCAGACCAGTACCTTGCTTCGCATTGATAAGAGTTAAAGAAAAGTTTTGTTTTGTTTTGTTTTTTTGGTTAATAATTCAAATTTGTATTTTATTACAAGTTGTCTGAAAATGCGTGTGATAATCAAAGCAGACACAAAGTTTCAATATTTATCTGTATATCTGAGGTGATTTCCATTTCCAAAATATCTTTGTACTAAATGTATTTTTGATGGTCACCTGGCTAATAAAACTAATGTGAGCCTGTAACCTCTCTTCTCATTACTGAGTTACTAAGATAATAACAGACACTTGTCTGTCTGTGGTCATCCACACATGTGAAGACTGCACATGTGTGGATGACAACAGACAGACTGCTTTAGCTGTCTCAAAATATGAATGTATTTTACACAGTTCTAAACATAATTCTGATATTTGATGTTGTTGTTCAAAGAATCACTTATTGTGTGTGACCTTTAACTAGACTCAGCAGAGCTCTCAGAGTGCCATTCTGCTTTAATATTGCCCTGTCTTATAAAACTGATATACAACCACAAGGATATAGCAATTTTTCTCCACAATTCAGCATTATTTCATGCAGCTTTGAATCCAAACTCTTGTCTGGTTTGTTGAAAGATTTTATATATTTCAGTACATCACTGTTCACTTTGGTTTTTATCTGTCTCTTTTGGCATTTCTCTCTGTTTATATTCAACAGTTACTGACACAGTGAGAGTGTTTTTATGCCTTTATTGTCCACTGTTGTCTCTTAACAAAACCACTACACAATTTAATGAATTTGTTTTAGAGTTATTAAATAAGTAAAAGGAAATACACTGTCTATCCCTTAGAGAAAATTAGTGTAAATGTCTGACAGAAACAGAGGTGAACTATAACTGTAACTGTAAATGTCTTTCAGCCATTATTTTGCAATTCAGAATGAGTATGCATCAGAAATAGCTGAAAAAAAAACTGAATCAGTCTATGAAAAGGCTTAAACTACCCCTCTACAACAGAGTGAAATTTCATTTAGTTTGTGAATGTTTATTTTGAATGGGGTGTTTATATGGAGCATTTTATCCTATTTGGGCTTTTAACCTGATTAGAAACAGAATATGAGGGCCATAGAGCCACTGCTGCAAGTGAAGGTAAAATGGAGTGGGTAAAATGGCTCATGTGATCAACAGGCAGATCGGTGCAGCATCAGCAGTAAGGCTGGAGATGACCTTTGGGCAATATTTAAAACAGCTGCAGTTATGGGGCTGAAAATTGCTTTTCTTTCATTGGGCCCTTGGTCATTACACTCCCTTCTCCTTTATGAGTGTTTTTCTCCTTTTGAATGTTTTTATGTGCTAATTAGTATGTCCAAGCCCCTCATAAGGATTGTAGTCTGCACTTGGTTCACTTTATCTAAGATTCACAGCAAGACTTATCTCAAGGCATTATTGACTGAACGGGTTCCCCACTTTCTGTGCTCCAGTCAAGCTGCAGCAGTAAAAACACAGCATCTGCTTTCAATATGTCATTCATGGCGGCTGCAATTTAGTGTGAGCAATTTACCTCAAAGTGCTGCATTGCAGGTTGCTTGGAGTTTACTTTCTTTGCTTTATTTTAAATTAGTGCTTGCAAGAGGATCAAGTGCTATAACCTACTTTATTGTTGTTGTTGTTGGAAGTTTGAGACACTCTTTACTCCCCGGAGACTGGGCCAGGTGTGAGATTAATACTTCCCACTAAAATAACATTTACCACACCAAAGGAGTTGTGTTCATCAAGAAATTAAGTTTAGTTGTGCTACTCTCTGGTGTACTGTTGTGAGTTTGTATAAGTAATTTTTGTTATTTTAATTTTAAACAAAGAAGGTGAGATTGTGTTGCTTCTGGTTAGAACTCTATATTCTTGTTTTATTTCTTTGAGGTGAGTCACATTCACTATCCCTTGTTTTTCTTCAGTGTGAACAGTGCTGATTTCTGTTTTCCTTTTAAAACTTTGCCAGTTTTAAACACTTTGGATCAACCTTGTCCATCAGCTTATTTACAGTGATCTTACTTATCTTTTCTCCAAGTGAATTGGGTGTTCAGTTGGTTTGGCAAACCCTTAGGATGAGGAGCTGTGGAAAGTGCTCCCGTGTTACTTCTTTGGACGTTTAGATATGATACTGAAAGTTTTGTTGACTTAGACTTAGACATAACCCTCTGCAAAATGTAATTAGAACACTCGCCACCAGTGTTTTACCAGTGGGTGTGACTGAAATGTTTCGTTATGTCTTCAAGAAGCTGTGCTTTTTACAGAACAATGTAAATAAGAATTTTTTTTTTTATTGGCTTGCGAGTAAATGCCACCATCTTGTGGTGCAAAGAAGTATTAAATGAAAGTGCAACCGGGCCCTATTTCAACTTCACTTGATATGTCTTCCACACAATACAAAGCAGTTGCTTGTTGTCATTCTGTTGGTAGCTTTAGTTAATTCTGGAACTATTTTTTAAAACACTGGAATTTACAAACAAATATCTTTAAAGTGGACCTAAAGGTTGACCTGAACACACCAAAAGTGTTTTGCAAACGCTCAGACTTAAGACTCAGCTTATTACTTAATTTAATTTGAATTATTTTAAGAAATAATTGCTATTTAGTATTGTTACTTATTTATCAGACCTTCTTAAATCAAGCATTTCTTAGATAAATATCAGGAATATTGTTTAAATGTTTTAATGCCTTTATTTATTTTGTATTGTTTTGGATTTGGCGGGGGTTGCTGTGCCGTCTTCCTATGGCCCTGTCTAAAACTGCTTGTTTCAGACAGGCCCAGTACAGGATAAATAACAGTTATTTTGAATTTTGAAACATGCAAAGCTACTCTAGCAGAGTCCTCTTTAAGTGCTAGATTTCAGACTGAATTACACCTTAAATGCTTTCAGAACCAACAGTTACTGAAAGTGAGAGTTTTTCACCACGTTTGGAGTTCGTTTTAAAACGCTGTATTTTGAAAATACTGTGCGGAAGCTAATTAGGGTAACAGTCACTTCACCGGCTTCCGAGGGTAGGACATCCCTGACCGACCTGCGCCGACTCCGCACCGCTCAGCGGCAGTAATGCAGCATTTCCTTTCGCAGCCGCGACCAAACATGAAGCAGAAGAAGGAGGCCGACAGCAGGCTGTGAACACTGCAGTACATGCGACCGTACAACCGCTCTCAGCCTGTGCTCGTTTTTCTTCCACAGCGGCGACGACACGGAGGAAAACACGGCATCTGTGTTTGGGTTTGAAGTGGCGGAGAATATTTAAGCGTATCCTGAATTAACAACTTTCCGTTGGCGCCATCAGTAAGTAGCCCTTTCTGTGTTATTTTGGGTCTGCAGTGGATGAAAGATGCTAATGTGATTTGGGTTCCGGTTGTGTTTATATAATATTAGGCTGGTAATCCTCCGGAGCAGCGCAGGCGTCAGGGCTCACCGGTCAGAATTACATGAATGATTACCCAGAATATGTGGCTTTGAAATAAACGTGTAAGCGTTTTAAAATCACCCTGGGGTTATGGCTGTTATCATGCCTCAGCTTTACCCTGTCAGTGGTGCCTGTGAAGGTCTGCTCAGGAGACTGCATCATGCACAATTAACGGTGATACCGTACTACTAAGCCTGTGCCTGCTGCAGCTCGCTGAAGTCTTACGTTCTGCAGGTGTGCTTTTAAATTTAAATCGCTTGTCCAGAAAGTCCAGAAGAAAAACAAAACAACAACAACAACAAAACATGTAATTTTAGTCTACTGGCAGTGCAAGGTGAAAGTGCCTCTTTGCAGGCTTGCTGTCTTGTAAAAGTAATTTATGCGTAAAAGTGTAATAACTGTGTCAGAGGGGGACTGAAACAAGGATTCAGGCCGGGATTTTGACTTCATGTCAGGCCACTCTGCTCACAAAAACCCGGCAGACTGCTCATTTTATAGAGTAAACCTTTGTATTGATCAGAGCTATCGCAACATCAGAATTTACTACACAGTTATTGCGGCCAAAATAATTCACTTTATACAGTATTACTGCAATGTTTGCATCAGTCTGGTTTTGTCAAATGTTTGTCAAGTATTTTACCTAAAACGTGACTGAAGGGATGTGGAGAGGAAAGTCTGTAAACATAAGCGTGCAAATGCAACTGCACAGTTGTTAATCATATTGGTGTTATTAACCTGACATAAATAATTTATTTTTAAATATCATGTCAATACTTGTGTTTACAAGTGACAGTGTACCAGCTTTTTTGTTTGTCCACTGAATGTTTAAATACCCAGTCTACAGAAAAACAAAAAGAACCTCAATCTGAATACGGAAGGTGGGTGCAACGGCAAAACTCAGCAGGAGCTCACCAGTCATATGCATACAGTTGTACAAAGTCAGAGAGACAAAACAGTCAGCTATTTGACCCTAAAGTAGCGCAGATATGCAAATTATTATCTTTATATTCAAGTAAAAGTGTAAAAAAAAGCCATATACACGCACATTCACCCAAATTGAACATAAGCTACAATAATCTAATTGCAGTCCTGTGAAAAACTAAGTACACCCCATGATTCAGTTGCTTGTAGAACCGCCTTAAGTAGCAATAACTTTAAGCAATCATCTTCTTTATGACTTTAACAGTTTCTCACATCATTGTGAAGGAATTTTTGCCCACTCTTTTTTACAGAGATGTTTGAGTTCATTGAGGTTTGTAGACATTTGTCAGCTCTCTTAAGGTCCTGCCACAGCATTTCAGTCAGGTTGAGGTCTGGACTTTGACTAGACCATTGCAACACCTTGATTCTTTTTCCTTTCAGCCATTCTGTTCTAGATTTGTTGGTGATCATTGTCCTGTTGCCTGACCCAATTTAGGTGAAGCTTTAGCTGTCTGACAGATGGTCTTACGTTTGACTTTAGAATACTTTGGTATACAGAGGACTTTGTAGTCGACTCAATGACTGCAAGGTACCCAGGTCCTGTGGCTGCAAAACAAGCCCAAATCATCACTTCTCCACCACCGTGCTTTACAGTTGGCATGAGGTGTTTGACCTAATATGCTGTGTTTGGTTTTCTCCATATGTGGTGCTGGCCATTATGGCCGGACATCTCCACTTTGGTCTCATCTGTGCAAAGGACATTGTTCCAGAAGTCTTGTGGTTTGTTCAGATGGAACTTTGTAAACCTAAACCATGCTGCCATGTTTTTTTTAGAGAAAACAAGAAACCCTTCCAAACAAGCCACACTTGTTCAGTTTTTCTTCTAATTGTACTGTCATGAACTTAAACATTTAACATGCTACCTGAGGCCTGTAGAGATATAGCGCTTGGGTTTTTTGCAGTTTCTCTGAGCATTGTACGGTCTGACCCTAGGGTGAATTTGCTGGGATGTCCACTCCTGGTAAGATTGTGGCATTGTGTTAACACGCACCTGAATGATCCAGAGCCGTAAACTGCTAAAACTTCTGCTTTTATAAAGGTGGACCCATGTGCTGATGATCAGTTAATCAAGCGCATTTGATTAGCAGCACCTGGCTGCTACTTACCCTCTTAATTCCTATGGAAGCAGTAAGGGTATACTTACTTTTTCACAGGACTGCATAGAGTCCTGTCAAAACTTTGATTGACTTGTTCCCTCACTGCCACTTAAGCTACATCTTTCTCTTTTTAGTGTCTCCTCCACCTGTCCTTTTCCACTGACTGTCCATTTCGTTGGACCACTTAATTATTATTGATAGAGGAGCAGCTAGACATGCGCCTTGCTGCGAGAGGCTCCATGAGCGTACTGGGTGCATTTTTGGGGTGCACACTTGATTGGCAGTGCACTAGCTGTGGCAGGAGTCTGCCAGTGAGGTCCTTAAGCTCATCCCTGCTTGTTATTTTATCGCCAGTAAAGTTGACTTCTCATGGTAGGCCAAAGTTACCCTCAGGCTGCTGGGAAATGTCTGGGTGTGCCTGATGGGCAGTCTTACCACTAAGATGAAGTAATTACAACACAACTCAGTAACATATTTCTACAATTCTTCATGCAAGTGACAGATCAGAAAAGTGAATTTCAAAGTCTTCACTCTGCATTGTGACAACTACAGCAATAGTACATGTCTGTCTCAATAGTTTTAAGTATTTTAGTACATATGAGCTATGACAGATCTGTTTCTTGTGCTGAAATTCTTGCAGTTCGAGTTGTGCCATACATGTGGCACTGAGATTGTTTATTCACTGTTGATTAAAGGCAGATGGATAATTAAAAGATAGCAGATTTTTATAATTTATTGGGTTACAGTTATCTTATACCGCCAATATAAACCTTCATTTTCTGTAAAAAGGACGTAACATTACTTTCCTATTTCAAAATAAGTTAGTTCTGCAGTTCTGTGAGTTTGGCCTGAAGGCACATTTTTCATGCAAAGTTTAAGTGGAATCTGTTGTAACTGTCATCTGTCAGCAAAGGCAGTAAGAGGCTACTTTGACGTGGAGAGAGACAAGAGTACCCCTGAACAGTTGTTTGTGTGCGTGCTTGTTTTCATACCATTGCCACCCCTATCGAAGACAGTTTGAGTAGGTGTATGGTTTGCGGTCATGTTCATTCATATAAAGCAAACATGCCTTCCATTCCTGAAGGCATATTAGTGGTGGTTTGTGAGATTTGGCTTAAATGACTCACAATTTCCTTTTAAACAATGCGGCACAAGTGGGATTATTTCAGACAACAGCAATGCAGGAGAAGCATGTTGCTGAAAAACACTTGTTTTCATTTAAATAAATTACATGGCATCTGTTTGCAGCTGTGTGAGGCAAGCATCTTTGCTGATTTGCTGAGTTAAAGTGAGTAAGTGAGGTTTTTGCAAAATCCGGCTGCAGTAGTCAGCTAAAACAGAACCCTGTCATGGCAACCTTAGTAAATACTCAAAGCGACTCTACACTAAACCTTACTCTGGATTTCATAAAAAATGCTGCAGTACTGCTTCATTTGCTGAGGTGACAAGTTTAGAGTAAAAAGCAGCTTAGACCAAGCAGTGAGGCTGCTGTACCAAACTGGCCGCATGGCTAAGTGTGTGTGAGTGTGACTTCTGCTGCAGGAAAACTGCATGCTGCTGTACAAGTGAACCCATGCAGCAGCAGCAGAATAACAGAGGCTGCTGCAACTCACACTAATAATTTCTTGCAGCCTGTCAGCATACTCTCCTTTCATGCTCCTGTAATGCAAACGCAGAGGCTACAGAAAGGGTACCCATCACCTTCACACAGCCCTGTGAGTGATCCATATGTTTTCTGCCCTTTGGATACTGACGTATGAACACTGATGAATGCACCAGTGCCCATCATGGGGATAAAGCTCTAAAAAAAGACAAAGCATTTCCTCAAGATTTGCAGGCTAATGGGCACTGACAAGGATATGCATTTGAAGAAAACCACAGGGACCCAATGCAGTGTTACTGAGAAAGTGCTGAATGGAAGCTTACGTTCAAGCTGTTTTGGTGTTTTACTTACTGCCACTGTCACTAATTCTGATGTTTGAAGACCAAATGAATGACTGTCAAACACCAAATATGGCCAAATTGTCCCACTGGTGAAAGGAGTACCTGCTTGGATGACAAGTGATTATTTGCAAGCAAAGTATTTGAAAGCACAGGTTGGATGAAATGGAACCGCTCTGCATGCCTTCCTGAATACGGTAGCTTTCCCCAGCAGGACAGTGTTAGTGCTTCTAAAACACATTTCACTCTAGGCTTGTTGTAAGAATGGTCTGCAGGGACATAAACCATTCTCCAGATAACTGTTGTAATTACGGGGGGGTTCCTTGTAGTGCGATTACATACCGTTTGACATATTTTTGGTTTAAAAGCATTTTGAGCAGTTTGAAATGAGCACATTTCTTTATGGAGTGGAACGCTCTTGGCTTCCCTGGTACTGCTTATCAGGCTTCTGGTAAGCTATGCGTCCTTTGTCCTGTGCACTTTTCCTGAAAAACACCAGGCATCCTGTTTTCTTCTGCCTCACATAGTCATTGATTTAAATAAACAGCAGCTATTATTTCATGGTGTTGCGTCAGCCTTTTAGTCTTGTGCGACACTTTGCAGCCTAACCACCTTTGTCTCTCTTCTGTTTTGACTTGTCCAACACCAAATATGAGGAAAATTCTTCTTCTTCTTGTTAGTCTTAAGAGAAAGGTATGCACGTGAGCTGAGATTAAAGATGTATTTACCTCTAAATGACAGGCATGACATTGCTCTCCAACTGTAATTACAACATACACACTGTTAAGAAGTTATTACTCAGACACTTGCAGGAATCTGAGTAATAACTTCTTAAGAGAGTCACTTGATACACTTCATAAACCTGAAAATAGCAAGTTTGCATACAGTAATTGGTAGATAAAAGTTCAGATTTCTCTCTTTTCTCTCTCTGTCTTCGTTGTATTAGATTTATCTCTTCACGGTGATCAAAGGTGAATTATTTCTACAAAAAAAAAGTTTATAGTTCCATCTCCAAAAAAAGCTGGGACACTGTAAATGGAAGAGGAATGCAAACCCTATATTCAATTGAAAATGGTGCAAAGATAAATTGAAATATTGAAACCGTCACATTTTATTAAAAAAAATTATAAAAAACTTCGAGTTTTAAGGTCCACGTTATGTCATCTGACATTTTATTGTTTCTTACATTTTGTTTTTTGTTTTTCAATATCAGACAAAGATACTGAGTACCAGAAAAACTAAAGCAATGTACTGCTTTGTATGAGGTCAGCAGCAAAATTGATTTTAGCCTATTTAAAGAAATCAATAGAATAATATGTTTAAACCTGAAAGTCACACGAAACAAACCAGTACCTCCAGGGTTGTGTGAGTTATAGATGACTGTTTTTTCCTTTGTAATTTGTTTCTACAAATCACTGAATGTTGTTAATTGTTGCCACACTTGCAACGGGGCGTGAGGAATACTATAAAGGCTGGCACCAATTTACTGAATAAATGCTTTATGTAATGGAACTTCAAACCATATCAATATAAATTACTTTATCTAATTCTATATCTCTTATTGAATAATCCAAAGATTTCATTAACACTTTTTTTTTTTTTACCAGATTATTTATGACTAATGTCGTAAAGAAATACTCAAGTTTTCAGCCAGGTTGTCAAAAGCTTTACATAATGTTGTCATGCTGTGGTGCAGTGGTACTTATTGTAAAGCTGCTTGGCCAGCAGTCATGTTTCTGTAGTGTAGTAGGGCAGAAAATCAGTAATAATTCCACACTGGTCATGTGTTGATATGTTGTTGTTTTGTTTGAATTCTGCAGTGACAATAATGTCTGTGGATGTGTGGGTGATTGAAAGGCTTTGTAAAGCGCTTTCTGAAAATCACGACCATGAACACAGGCTGTGTACCATGCAGTCCATGACAGTTTCACATCTTTGCTACAAAATAATGAGGCCACAGATGACCTTGCTGCTTCACGTTTCACTGCAGCTGTCAGAAATGCATTTGTTCCCCGCCCAGTTCAAATTAGAATTGGAATTGATTTTTGACTTAATTGCACATGAGGGGAGAGTTCAATCAATTAATCAGTCTGTGTAAAACATGCTTCTGTTCGATAATGTTTGCTAAGGGCTACTGTTCTGTGAGGTTACAGTATCAAAGACACTCTTGGGAAGGTACGAACTGGCTGATATTATATATAAAAGCCTTTGTCAGACTGTTAGGCAGTTGTGGTTGCCTTTTTTAATTTGAATTACAAACTCAAACACTGGAAATGACAGGTTCAAGGGTATAAATTTATCTATGCTGTATTGCACAGATATAATGATGGTTTAACAATGCAGTCTGTAAGGCGTTCTGCTCTTGTTATACTATAGGACTGTAGCTAAATATAGGACCAGATATTGTTTTAAGTTTTTACACAATAGTGCTAATGCATGGGGATAGTTTTAGCATAAATGCCAAAAGCATTTTTTGATGCTTTGCTGTTTTTTCAAAAACACCAAATTTCATGTTCTGTCCTGCCATTTGTCACTACAAAATGTAAGCTTTGCAGTTTTCCTTGACGTGCAAGGCATGCCATGATAAGTGCACTTTGCATAAAAAAGAAAAACAAACCCACAGGCATAGATGCTTTCACCCATTCCACCTTGCAGTGTAATGCACTTTCAGCATTTCTTGATCACATGGGAATATGGGTCATTGTATGCTCTCTTTTAGAACTAGTTCTTTAGGACATGCTGACCCAACCACATTACAAATTAGATGTGCTTATAGTAGTTCCAAGTGAAAAGTCCCCTGTCATGGTAGAGAAAAGGAAGATGTAGGTACAAAAGTTCATTTAAAAATGGGGATAATTAAAATATTTTCAGATCTCTCCATTGAGATGTTGATAATCTTGTGTTGTACACATTATAAACACCATAATTAGCTAACAAATGAAGAAAGAGAGCAATGAAGAAGTAAAATGCCTTGCTCCTCTCTCTCCTCCACAGGACTGGCTAATTAGACTGTAAAAAGGGTGTGAAAGTTGGATCATTGGGTTTGGAAGTTGCACAAAATGCTAACCTTGAAAAAAACAGTCTTGACTTTTGGAAACAATGACGCACCTACCCATGTTTTCCTCCTGATTGGGGCATTATCAGTCACTTTGATTTTCCCTCCCTTGATTCATCATACTCCTGTCAAATGCCATTTTTCCAGAAGAAGACATCAGCCCTGACTGCCAGTAGTTAATTTAACATGGATACTGAATTTCTACCATTGCTCACCTTGTTGTCTGTGCTAGCTGTGCAGTTATATTTTGAATATTATCATCGTGCTACTGCCCAGTACACATGAATGTTCAGTGACTTGTTTCACTATACAGACTGAGATATTTTCTGAAGTCGTGCTCAAAATGTTAGGCTGGGGATCGAGGCATTTCCCCACACATAGACTTTATTTAGGTCTCAGTCGCATAAACCTAGAGACCAGTTGGCGACACCCTGGCAACCTCTGGTCGCTGGGTGAAATTGGTTGCAACGAGGGAGCGGCACCAAAAACCTCCTTGTGATTACTTTGGTTGCTAGCAGATTGCTATGGTTTGCATGGAAGCAAACATTTGCTAACCACCCACTGAGTGGTAGTAAAACTTGAAAAAGTGTGATGCAAACTGGAAACGGACACCGTTCGCCTTCAAAGTAAAAGTTGTGCCTTACCACTGAAACAAACACGTTTCAAAAGGCGCATGTTTTATTTTGAGCGTGCAGGGTCTCTGTTCCTGGTTTGTGCCTCACTCACAGTTTCACAACCATTTATTGAGTAGTTGGCGAGTGTCTGCAGAAGTGTCTGCGTCTTCCATGCAAACTGTGGGCAACCGCGGCACTCTGTAAGCGATCAAAGGAACTGCAAAGAGATTTTCAGTGCAGCACCGTATAACGCTTTGCGACCGATTTCACCTAGTGATAGCAAGCAACTTCCCGCAACCGCTCTCCAACCGGTCAGGGAATACACATTTTTCCCATGCAGCTGGTGGTTGTCAGGCAGACACCAACTGGTCTCTAGGCACGTGTGACTGGGGCCTTAGGTGGGCAGGTTTATTTTTGATTCATTTAAATTTTTTCATCCGTCAAAGACAACAGTCTCAGTCTTATTTTGAAAGTTCAGTCCCTGCTTACTGACTAGCTGTGGCCCATTTAGTGTTTCCCTACAGGCGGTTGCCGTTGTGGCAGCCCTCGATGTCATTTAGCTGTTTAGAGTGTCCCATTTCATGGTCAGACAGTTGGATAGACTCATCACTAACATATTGAACTGCGGCTGGCAACCGTAGTCCTTGTTCTGATTTGGAGAGCTGCGAGCCGGGGGGCCACTCTAACCAGAACCAACTGCAGATAGAGAGCTGGTGCCGCTACAGTGAGTTCACAGAGGCTGCAGAGCAGAACAGGGACTACTGTTGCCAGCTGCATTTCAAGACAGTGGAGTTGAAATCCATCCACATTGTGAGGAACTTACTGGAGAGGCAGCTGATTATTCTCGTTTATATGTTGTCTCAGAGAATATGTTTTTATTTATTTAAGTAATGAAAAGAAAGCGTAGGTGTGCCTCCTATCACATGCGTGCTGATACATGCCCACTTGCCTCGATACCACCACATATACAGTGTAATTATGTGGGAAACACTGGTACATTTTTGAGTTTCAGTTCAACGGCTTTAAAAACAAAATGGATTGGTGGGGATGCCATAGACTTTTTTCTCCATGCCTTAATCCACTATGGACCTACATCAAATTACCAAACTAGGCCAAGCAAGCACAGAACTTGTGCCAAAGTAATCTTAAACCTTTCAGTAGGAAACAGAAGCCCAAATGGAGGATTTGTTTGTGTCAGATTGGGGAAGAGCATACTCAGGGAAATGGCAACAAGCTGTCATTTTGGAGCATGATACTGGGTAGGGGTTTCTGCGAAGAAAACAGCATGACCCTGGTTTGTATACCTGAGACATACTGTACTTGCCTTAAGAGTGCAACATCAATGCCGCTCCATCACCACGAATGTTGTGGCTATTATTCATGTAGCATACATTAAGCAAGACACTTGTGTATGCATGATGTACAATACTCTTTACTTTAGGGGTAACAATAACCTTTAAAGGTGAGGTGTTGGAGTATGTTTTGAGTGTGCACAGACAGCTACATTTGAACATAAGGACAGTCTGCACCTTTTCAAAGGGGTTTTGTAACCTCTTTTTTGCATTCACTGGAGATGAGTTCTCAGTGAAAACAGAAGAAAGGGCTAATGCACATGCCAGACACGGTTATCATCAGAGCGTAAATGTGACATTACAGTCAATGCCGTACACACACATGCATGTTAGGACATGCAGGACCTCCGGGTCTGTGGCTCGTCATAGTTAACTGGATCCCTCATCTGCAGAAGGGTAGCCTACAGATTATTGACAGGTTTTAGGTACAATAGTCTCTTTTTCTTTTGAGTAGAAAATAATTTCAGTTTTATAGGTTGAGGTGTTGCTGTGGGGGGGAAAAAAAGTATATGGCAGAGAATATTTGCAGAGATTATTTGTCCATCCTTTTTAAGAATGATGTTCTTGTAGGATTAAGTATTATTTGCGTTCTGCTTATGACACCCAGGGAAAGTTGTCCAGCACTGTACCAGATTTCCTCCATGGGGCCATTTTAGATGAGGAATAGATAGTTATATGTCTATGGGACTGTTTTTTTCCAACTTCTGTGTAGCTGTGTATGGGTATAAGTTTGTAGCCACCCATATGAACCCTATATTTTGTATTAATAAACTAGACCTACGTAAAAAGTTACTTAAAAATCATTTGACATCAGTGGGCTTTTAATGCCAGATACCCTGTTTAGAACTGATGGAGGGATCAGCATTGATTCAGAGTTGATCAGAGTTGAGTTCAGTTGAGTTCGTAAACTTGTAGCTTTCTCCCATAGTTTGGTTTCTTTTCACACAGAGAGCATTCCAAGCAAACTCCAAGTGAACCACAATGCGTCACTGCAAACCACGTGAGAACATTCAGTCTGCTTATTGGCCAGATGTGTCTGGGGTGGGAGCAACAAAAGTAACTACAGGAGGAAGGTACTGTGTTCTGGCCTAGTGGATAACATGAAGAATTTATATTAACTTTACAGTTAGGCGCTAGCCTGTAAAATGGACTGGTTCTTATATAGCGCTTTATCAGCTCTGGTTTGAGCCCTCAAAGCGCTTTATGATCTACCACAAGCCTCATTCACCCATTCACACACATTCTTACAGGCACTTTTTTCTACACGTAAGTGCTTTCTATCCAACATTCACACACATTCACACTCCGATGAACGCATCGGGAGCAACTCGGGGTTCAGTATCTTGCCCAAGGATACTTTGGCATGCAGACTGGAGCAGACAGGAATCGAACCACCAACCTTCCGATTAGTAGATGACCTGCTCTACCTCCTGAGCCACAGCCACCCCTGCTTAGTGATTTGCAGTGGAAAATGTGTGAAAGGGC
>VVAS01118306.1:0-11296 GCA_015103295.1 Ptychochromis oligacanthus
CACAATGTTTCTGGCTCCCTCCAACTCCTTGGCATGCAGCTATCTACTGTTGGAATGCATCCGATTGTAGAGTCAGTCAGCTCAGCTGGCACGATGATATGACAACCTTGAAATTGTGGAAGTATTAAGTAAGTATTAATTAAGGAAGTATTAATATGTACCACAGTGATAATTATTGTCTGTCAGCTGCTAAGGAGCTCTACTACACATTTTGAAAAAGCATCTGCAATCAACGTAAGTGTTAAGGCCTGGTTTGGAGTGCTACCGCTTCAAAATGGCAACAGCTAGCTTTTAGTTCAGCTAAAGCTATCTCTCCAAAGGAAATTAACAAGCTGGGTGTGTGGAAGTGAAGAAGATGTTACCGCTATCAACATGCTAATCAATGAAGTAAAGTCAGTACAGTTGGTGACAAAGGAACAGTAGACTACATGCCCTCTGGACGTGTAACCAACATGCTAAATGCAAAGGGGTTTTTTTTGGTAACACAACAGTAGTCTAATGAGTTACCTACTTGCCTCAGTAGGTAATGCTTTAATTTGACTGATTACTTTTTAATGGCAGTAATCTCATGATGGTACAAATTACTTTAAAAAATAATGTTACCCAACACCCAACACTGGTTATATTAGACTTGATCCTGAGAAGGAAATGGGCTAACAGTGGTCCCATTTCTACATTTGCAGAAACTTAGTACAGTCCCTGGTACAAAAATTGAATTGTGCTGAATGGACACACTGACCAACAATTTAAAATATTGGCTGATGTATGCACATGATTACATCTCAGTTCTGCAAGGCCCCAGAATGAAAAACATTATAGATTAGTTAAACTTTGTGGGCAAAATACCTTTTTTTTTCTTTTGCGTAAATAAATGACTCTTTGAATGAAGTTATTTTTGCGTTCATTAAGAAGATCTGATCTACACACAGATTTAGTAAACACTAAAAGTTTTAAATTATACAAGTGACCACTAACCACGTGACATTAACTTGTCCACCATTTTGGACATGTGACAATCATGGTGACAATGTAGGATCAAGTGAATAGGCCCCAGTTACACAGGCTTGGGGTGGCTGTGGCTCAGGAGGTAGAGCAGGTCATCTGTTAATCAGAAGGTTGGTGGTTTGATCCCGGGCTGTTCCAGTCTGCATGCCAAAGTATCCTTGGGTAAGATACTGAAAACCTAATGTGTTCATTGGAGTGTGAATATGTGTGAATGGGTGAATGAGGCTTGTAGTATAAAGCGCTTTGAGTGCTCAAGCAGAGTAGAAAAGTGCTAAGAGCCAGTCCATTTACCATTTACTCAGACAACGGTCTGGCAACCACCGGTGGTGAGAGGCAAAATGAGCATTCTCTGACCGGCTGCAAGTGGTTGCTAAGGGTTGATGGCAATGGCTGGGCAAATGATTGCTAAAGACCCAGTGACACAGGCCTAGAGACCAGTCAGTGACCTTTATTTTTGGGGGAAATGGGTATTTCCCAACCGGTTGACAAAAACCTCCTTGTGATTGCTTTGGTTGCTAGCATATTGCTGAGGTCACCCATAGTTTGCAGGAAAGTGACAGGTTTGTTTACAAACATTGTCCAGCTACTCTCCGAGCTGGTATGTTCCATTTCCGGTTTGCATCGTACTTTTTTTAAGTTTTGCTAATGCTTGGCTAGTAGTTAGCAGGTGTTTGCACACAAACATTAAAATCTACAGGCAACAGTGGAAATTTGTTAGCAACCAAAGTAATCACTGGGAGGTTTTTGGTGCAGCACCTTCTTTGCAACCAATTTCACCCAGCGAGAGCCAGCAACCTCCAGCAGTCACTGCCAACCAGTTGGGGAACACACATTTTTCCCTAACAACTGGTGGTTGTATCACATCCAAAATAGCTGACAAATCTTGAGCAATGTGAGCATGACATCACGTGAGAAACCTCAATAGGGCACTGCCTCCTCCATTAGCAAGAGGGACATGAGCCAGACTAAAATATTTTAAGTATACGCATATACACAAAAAAATAGTTTGTCATATTAGGTATTACTTTCCACATATTATTTTTTTCAATCATTTGTTGCTGCGTTGACTAATAAGAATGTACATAAGAATGGTAAAGGAATGTTTCTTTCCCTAAACTTGTGATTTATCGTCATCAGTTTCAAACCAGAAGTAAACTGTCCTAATTGACATACTAAGGGATATGGGAGCCAATGCAGGTTTTTCACCAAGGTAATGCATGTTTTTAGTACAAACTTAATAAGTAGAAGTTAATGCTGATGTTATAGCTAGCAAGCTAATAGCACAGCCAGACTAGGAGATAGAAAAGTAACTAATATGTAGCTAGCTAGCTAATGAGCTTCACATTATTGGAATGCTACTTTGGATATGACAGGTTCCCCAACCTGAAGAGGTACACTACATATATTATTTTGTCTCTTTGGTTAAGTTTAGGAAAATGGCAACTTGATAATGTTTGGGACCAGATCAGGGTTTTGGTTAAAATATGATATGATTGTTATCATGGTTACAATCATAAACAGGTATTAAGTAATGGAGCATTCACATCTACCGCCACGATATGTGTGGGGTGAATGTGATTTATGACCTTAATTACATGACAGGTGGTGTTAAAAAGATGGAACTACAAAAACACAAGCAGCCTACCCAGTAAGCTCGTTCCTGCTCTAGGCTGGTCTGGAGAACAGCCTCCCGTCTTGCTCTTGAAGGAGGTAAAGAGATGTTGACACAGCTCTTCTGGGATGTCATTCTCCAAGTAAGTGGCCATGAAGAGCTGGAAGCCCTCATAGTCAATGGGCTGTGTGGGAAAGAAAAGGGCAAAGAGTTTAACAGAATTACTGAGACACATGTATACACCAATACCACCAACCATGGATAGAGAAAAATGTGATGGACTTTCCAGCTTAAGTTGATCTGCCCTGAAATGAAGGTCTACAGCCTTGGGTGACATGCCAGTATTTTCTTAAACTGTTCAATGAAAATATGGTTTCAATCATTAAGGTGAAAACATTCTCAATGGTTTTTATAGGGAGGATCAGACCCGTCAACTGACCACCACAGAATCTATCTTTAAGCTTAGCAGCAACTGAATAGAGGTGCTGGAAGCTGCATCCAGAAAAAAACCTTGGTGCTTGGAGGCCTGATGGCTTTAAAAGAAAACAAAACAACATAAAGAAAGAAATACACAAAGCAAAACACATAATATTCACATCGCTGAGCCGTAAGACTGAATACAGAAATGTTATGTTGTTAATGCCCACCCCCACATCAATATGGTGGGTGCGTAGTAGCACTGAACTCAACAGCCCCATGAACTCTGGCCTTTTTCCCCTGGCTATGGGACAGACCATCTGCAGCGGTAAGGGCGTGGTTATGTTATGTTAGTGGACAGAACGTGCATGCAGTCTGCCGACACAGACACCACACAGCATGCAGAGCCCACCGGGCTGAGGCTTACTTGGTTGAGAACGTCTTGCTTCTGTTTAACAGTTGGAACAATAAAGAGGAAAGGGGGAGAAAGATAGGAAGGAAAGAGGAAAGAGTGAGGGAGGAGTGGGTAAAAGAAGAGAAGGAGTTAGCTGTTTTGTGTGAATCTTCAGTGGAGATGGTAGTGATGGTTTCTGACTTGGCTGACTTTCCTCCCATTAGTTACATTTGTGCACCATCAGGTACAGAAAGACAGGGTGGAAAAATCACAAAAGTCAGTACACGTGATGTTGTGGCTTATGGGAAAGGGTGGTGGCAACCATGTGCGGAAATTGCGAGGGGGGGACAATGGGGTTGAGAACCCCATTTTTTGGAAAAACCACTGACTGTTTACCTTTGTAAAGATAACTATATAACCAGCTTGTGTACTAATTATAGAATTTAAACAATTCATTTTTTAGGTTCCACTTATCCACTGGCTACCATACCTTAACTAGTTTACCTTGCAAAGGTGAACTTAAACAAAGGATGTGTAAAAACACTGTTCTCTACTTTTACCGCTCATTTACGGTTGTAACCAAATAACATTTATTTGCTCCACTACCTCGCATGTGAATCTTTCGTTTCAGTGCAGCCACCATATTGTAAAGGGGCAACCACGTCTCCTAATGTATGTTTATGGAGGCAGGAAGTTGTACTCTGCAATTTCACCACGGACCTCAAACTTGTCCAGAGAGCAAACGCTAACTTGTTTCAAACTGACACAAATTTTGTGTGAAGGACCATCATTGGTGATGAAACTGTAGTTTTCAGCAGTTTTCAGATGAGGAGTTTCCAAGCCTGGACACAGAATGTCAGGTGATGAGTGAGACCAGGAGCAAACTTATCTCATTTTATTTTTTCAACATACAAGAAGTTCTGCACGGTGAATTAGTCCCCAGGATGAGACTGTCAACATGGAGTGATACTGTAAGGAGGACATTAAGTGGAAACGACCTGAACTGCTTGTGGGCTGGTGTGTGCCAGCACAGAGCACAATGAAAACACAGTACCAGACAAACACAAATGCCCTGTTTACCAGATTTTCCTCCAGGCAACTTCGTTCACCTCCTGGAAGTGGAAATCAAGTTGAAGGATCCCCATTTTGACACACTAGAGGACAGAGCACTCCTCACAGAGGCACAAGTACAAGACGGCCATAACAGGACTTCTACGGAGTGATCTTGATCTAAAAATAGCACACGCACTGAAAACTTTCTGATAACCTCTCCTATGTGAGCTCCCAGAGAACAGAGCTCACATCAGTACCAGAAGTCATATCCGTTCTTGGTGGGTTGTTTAAGGTTAAGATTTAAATTTCCAATTAAAAAAAAACAAAACACTGGAACAACAAATGCAAGCAAAACCAGTAAATATGTTAAAGCTATACAGTCTAATGAAACTCTTTTCCTAGGAAGTGTATTTGGTCTGAACCAAAATATGAGAAAATAAAGTGGATTCTTTTCACTTTCAGTACAAATACACTTTTAATATGCTTCTGTTCTGCCAATTTCGACCTGGTGTAACTGATGCCCAAGACAGAAGAACACACCATGGTGAGGATCCTCCCTCAGCTCAACACTGCTGACCTAACCCCGAGAGCTCCCAAAGCCTGCCAGGCATTATTCATATCACTCGCTTTTCCTTATTTGGCCAAACAAACCACGAGGCTTTAATTTGGTGTCCATCGTGTAGCACGGCAGGTTCAGACAAATATGCTCATGCACACACATTCCACAGAAAACACACACACATTTCACATACTACTCAACAGATGTACTATATATGAAATCAGGACATACAAAAAGGTGTTTTTATGTTTTGATACATTCCCTTGAATGCGAGTACCCCCAGATGCATTTGCAAAAATTCTCATCCCTCTGGGAAACACTTTTCCCCAAGGGTAACCACAGATTGTTCTCCGTGTGAGCGGGCTCAAGGCTGCCGATCTGTAAATATCTCCCAAGGGCCGCTATGACACTTTTACATGCTTCAGTTCTTTTTTTATTTTGGCAGGGCTGCAGAATGACTTGATTAACTTTCTTTAGGCATTAGACACATTGCTGTTCTGTCTAGAGCTCAGACAAAGACAGAGATCTGTCCATCTCAGCATTGTCACACTGAAAAGTGAAAACAGAATGTCATTCCTGATCAGCTCCAACCACCTGAGTAGAGAACCGCTGGGCCAGGCATGAACGAATGAAGGGGGTAAGAACTTGGCAGGCTTGAGTGCTAAACATAGCTTATCATTTAAAAAATGCTAATGTGTGCTTTTAAAAGTTAAAAGTTGTTTTCTGCTGCTAGAAACTACTAGAAAAGAAAGGCCAAAAGTCATTCACAAAGTAGAAACCAAATGGGTGCCACTAAAGCTCACCCGGTTGAGCAGGCGACCCATATGCCAAAGGCTACTGCAAGGGCTGGGATTCGAGTCTGCCCCAGACCATTTTCTGTGTGTCATTCCCTCACTCACTCACTCTCTCTCCACTGTGCTGTCAAATAAAGGCTTAAAATGCAAAAATAAAATAGTGAGTGATTCTTTGGCTTCATTTGTCAGACCCTGATGCTGCTGCTTGAGAAACAGAAGCACATCAAAACAAGAATTTGTTCATATGCTTCAAACATGAGGGACTTACAAATAATAGACTGCCTGCAATAAAAGCCTGCCACCTTCCACATTTGAGGTAGAGAAAAGCCCCAGCTACTTCGGGAGGAAAAAAGCCAGGCGCAATGCCATGCAGCATCAGTGGCAACATCAGTCAACACCGTCAACATTCTTCTGCTTATCCAAGTCAGGGTGGCGGGGGGCCGAAGCCTGTCCCAGCTGTTATAGTTCGAGAGCTAGTGTACACCCTGGACAGGTTACCAGTCTGTCGCAGGGCTAACACAGAACACAGAGAGACAGACAACCCTTCACGCTCACATTCACACCTATCGTCAATTTCGAATCACCAGTTAACTTAGCGTGAATGTCTTTGGACTGTGGGAGGAAGCCAGAGTACCTAGAGAGAACTCACACAGACACAGAGAGAACATGCAAATTCCATCAGCCACACATATCGAACATATTTTTAAAACCTCTTAAAGAGAACAACTGGAAATGGCTGGCTCCTAAAAATAAAGACAAGAATCTTTATACGCCACACATTACGTAACTTTATCTAACAGCTGTCAAAACCGACTGAGCCCAACTGGAACTGACCCGGTCTGACGGGGCTTGATCAGCCGCCACATCCAAATCACATCCATAGTCAACCTGACAATCATCAAGTGTGCGCCCAGCTTAAAATAAACATTTCAAGAACATCAACAATTGTCATATCTCACAATGGAACACAAAACACATATCTACACACATTTAGTGTTTTGTTTAAACCTTGGCAAAAACAAAAAAACAAAGTGCATAGAAAAAGATGGAGCAAAGGCAAATGACATCATTATAAAATTGCCATGACTGATACTTATGGAGCCTTCACCTGCTGTTAAGAGAAACACTGTGGGCGTGACATTCAGTCTTTGTTTCTCAGTCACTTGTCAGTCACTCATCAGTCACTGAGAATTATGGGGAGACTTATGTTTGTTTGCTAAATTGGAGAAAACCCAACAATGCTGAGAGCTCAATGTGCCAAGCGTTTTTCATTCTTATTAAAGATTGTAAAAAAAAAAATCAGGACCAGACTTTGGCTAAAAATAAAAGCTCAATAAAAGCACTGAGTGAGTGGGAAGAAAGAGAGGTCATAGTCTACTTCCTGAGTAGATTCCACAACAGCTGGCATGATGGACTGATGACTCATTCGAGGTTACATGCACACACACACACACACACACACACACACACAGACAGACACAAAAACACATTGATGGATGGCGGAAGCAGGGCTACAGTCGTCACTATGGCGCCAGGTGACGATGGGGTCTCAGCAAGCCCACATGAGAATTAAGTCTGGTTCTGTGGCGCCAAATGCCCAGCCAGGCTGTTAGTCGTGTCACCGCAAATACTGAGGAGACTCTTACTGCAAAGTGGAGGTGATAATGAACAGAGGAGTAAGAGATGAAGGCAAAGAAAAAATGTGAACCTAATATGTGAGTGTGAAGATGACAGGTAGAGGATAAACTTCACATGAACATAACTATCAGCTGATCACCTTCATCCCCCATGCCAATATGCCATGTGCATTGTTAAACAAGTTCTCCAACCTAAATGATCCTCTGATATGATCCATAAGAATAGGAAATGTGCCTTAGAAAATGACAATAATAAACAACTAACCATTTAATGAAATGACATAGCTTTTGTTAAGATTTAGTTCAACATATAGGCACACAGTAACTCATTAAAGATACTGGCTCTGGTTTCAGTAAGTACAGCCTTTTAATCATCATGAATGCAATAGTACATAATGACTATGGTAAAGAAAAACAAAACAAAAAAAAAACCCAAATAAAACAGAAAATCAATGATGTAGCAGCTCATCCTGCTCACAATCCATCACAATTCACAAGTTATTGCCTGTAAAATGACAAATGTGACCTTGAGCACAGTTTGGGTTAAGACCCATTAGGTGATCGTTGTGTGCAAGTTTGATTAAATTCTGTAAGAGAAGTAGTGATGGATGGATGGAGGTCTTACCATGGCATAAGTCCTTCGGCTGGATGAGCTAAAAAACGTGATTGAAGAAAAAGCAAAGGTCCAGTGTTTTGTCAGCCCATCCATCCACCCAGGTATCCTCGTTATCCCGAATTGTGGCTCTAAAACTACTCCTGTCCCAGTTACTTTGGACATGGGAGGAATCTGTCACTTTTTAGAGGGGCCTAAACAATGAGCTACTGGTTGTAATAAGCTGTTACACATTTGGAATTTTTATAATGGGAGAACCAACTTAATGACCATTTCCTGATATCAGTCTAAAGTCTATATGGTTACAATAGATCTTCCAATAAGTAGAACTATTCTAACCATATATTTAAATATAAATTTACAGTCAAAACACTTTTTTTTTTTTGTATATAAATATGAGCAGTTTTGAAACACGGCCCTTTTATCAATGTAACAGTGCTGTGTAATTAGCCAGTGTGATGTGCTACTTTAAGATTATAGATCTGTAAACTTGCAATGCATCACTAGGATCAGATTAAATTTTAATTATGATGTTAGTGGGAGTACTATCTGCAAATATACACAGAGATTATGCTTTCAACTAATCATGAAGTTTTAACGGAGATAAATTAAAGTGAAACCTTTATTCCTTTTTATAGTTAGAGTTTATTATTCAAGGCATCTTATAATCTGGCAATGTGCAGCTGAAATATAACTGCCTGTAATCTATTATCATCTTCTGTATGTATAAGATATACAAGTTATAAAACTTTTATTCAAGGCTCCTTAATAACTGAAAACAAAACATGTTCTTATGGAGCCACCTTCTGCTGTTTAAAGAAACGCTGTGGGTGTAATGTCCGTGTGCCTCAGTCACTCACAAGTCAATGAGTGATGGGATGAGTGTTTGCTAAACACACACAAACGTGATGGATGGCAGAAGTCATGATAGTGCCAGCTGGCAACTGGTAGCGTAAGATAGCTGTAGTAAGGCTAGCTCCCCAGCTAGCTGTAACTAGTGAGTGCCAAGCTGTTATGCCACAATAATTGCACTTTTCTATTTTTGAAATTTTTGGTTACTCCATTTTGGTCTTGTAGGTATTGTAGAGATACAGACGTGTGAAAAGAAAGTTTCACATCATTGTGGAGGAATTTTGGTACAGCGTTGCTTCATTTCATTGAGGTTTGTGGGCATTTGTTTATGCACAGCTCTCTTGAGGTCCCACCACAGCATTTCAGTCGGGTTGATTTCTGGACTTTGGGCCATTGCAGCACCTTGATTCTTTTCTTTTACAGTCATTCTGTTGTAGATTTGCTGTTGTGCTTGCATTTCTCCCAAGCTTTAGCTGTTGGATTGATGGCCTCACATTTGAATCTCGAATCCTTTAGTATACAGAGGAGTTCATGGTTGACTCAATGACTGCAAGGTGCCCACATCTTGTGGCTGCAAAACAAGCTTAAATCATCACCCCTCCACCACCATGCTTGACAGTTGGTATGAGCTGTTTGTGCTGATATGCTGTATTTGTTTTTTGCCAAACATGGTGCTGTGCATTATGACCAAAACCCTCAAAGATCTGCTTTTATAGAGGTGCTCACACTTCCTAATGATCAGTTAATCAAGGGCATTTGATTAGCAGCACCTGGGTGCTAATCAAATACCCTTACTGCACATTCCTATGGAAGCAGTAAGGGCATACTTAGTTTTTCATAGGACTGCATAAAGTCCTATGAAAACTTTCTTTTTCAAATGACTGTATGTTTTGTTTGATGTCTGCTTGCAAAATGTCTGTCAAAGCTAATTTTAAATGTTTCTTGGCTACCTTACAAAAATACCTTTACACCAAAGGAAAAAATGAAGAAAAGTGAGACACAGAGCTGAAATTCTGGCCGTACATCTTTTCACACCACTTCATAAATTCTTCACTTGAGAGAATCGTAGACCAGCTTAGTGTTCCGCAAGTTAGCCCAAAAAGTTCATCTTGAATGCTTGCTGGGTAATACCTCAGTGAGCTGAAAGACTGAGTGAGAGACTCAAACCTTAGAAATATAGTGAGCTGCCCAAAGCCCAGATGACAATATAAAAAATATCTCCACCAAACGCTGCAGACACTACAGTCTACAGTACAGCTGGGAGCTGATCTGCTGACATCAGGTGGCACAGTTGATGCTGAGGGTGTGTTTCCACACACTCAGATAATCAGCCTAAAATTGGGGCTGATGACTAAGCATTTGGAAGAGTGATATTACCCTGAATCAGAGGAACTTAACAAGCACTGGATAATGAGGCAGCATGCGTTTGTGTCAGAGTGTGGGAGAAAGAGTCAGAATATCAAGTAGAATGGGGCAAAAAGAGATCAAAGCACATGAAGCATAATGGGGCAGGGAATTGTGCTGCAGACACACCTGCTCTGGATTGTATTTGGAAAGGACTCCTTCACCATGAAACTCCTCCAGCACATCTTTCAGCTTCTTTGTGGAGTCTGAGGAGGCAAGAGAAAAACTGAATTAATATTTCACATAGAGCAGTGTATTTTTGCTTTGACTCACATACATCTTAACCAAAATGGTCATTAAAAAAAATAAATAAACATGATGCAACTCATAAATAAATTCCCAGATAAACACTCATCTGTAATAGGATGCGCTACATCAGTGGAGCTGAGCCAGTGAGTCAGCCTGTTAGTTAAAAGTGAAAAGGGACATTGCGTATTTCTCACTTTTTGATGCTAATCCTCTACACACACACACCAAACGCCTCTGTCCAGAATGCTGTACCATAATGACCCCATCCCATGACCATCTGTCAAACAATCACAAAGGACAAATGTACATGTGTGCATGAAAACCACACCACCACCATTACTGCAACACACACACACACACATGCACCCGCTTCAGACCTGCTTTCACCGATCATCTTAGAGCTTTCATAATCAGCTATGAACGACACATTATTATTTTTAGAGCTTTGAAGTCTGGAATTATTTCCTATTTCTGTCTTGATTAGACATTAAAAGTGACACAAGGGGACAAATACAGAGAAAGAGAATGAGGGTACAGTCGCATGTAAGATGAGATGTGTGTTAACATTTCTGATGCACCCACCTAATGAGAGCAAATGGAAAACAAGGCCCATTGTAAACCATCTCAATGAAACATGGATTATGGTTGAACAGTCAAAAAAAAAAAAAAAAAAATTGTGCTATTTTTTTTCACAATCACTCTTCCTT